>JAQFYP010000106.1:0-37472 GCA_034694865.1 Bilobella braunerae
AAGTGCCGTCTCTCTTCCTCGATTTGTGGTTCTCATCATGTCATTCATTTTCCGTAGCGGACTCATTTCCGCTACACGCTGCAGCGATTAGCGGAACTGGTTACTTAATCTCGTTCCGTAAAGGTGCTGGAGACGCTGAATCGACTCCTGTATGACAACCGGCACTTGTTCATTACTGAAACGGTGCAGACCGTGGCGGCGCATCCACGGTGTGTGCTCTTCGCGATGCAGAATTTCACCGGGAGCCTACGGCGGTCGAAAAGTGCTTTCGCGCGCTTTTCAAAATTGAACTCCATTTCGAAGAAATCCAACGATCGAATTTGAAACGATCCTCCATCACGCTGCAGATTTTGGAAAGAAAGATGTAATGCACAAATTGGAATCATGAACATTTTGAAAATCTTAAAATTGTGTTATTTAAAAAAAAACTAAATCTAAAATTCAGTTTTTCCTTCAGTTGGGTAAAGCTCACCAATCTGTACATTCAACATTTTATCAAGTTTTTTGACAATGGTGTCCTACTTATTTTGGAAAATCTTTTTTTAGAACAACTTTAGAAAGAAAAATTAAAATTTTGGAAAAAAATTTTATTATACAAACATTTTAAAAGTTGAATATTTTTGTTGATTTTGGATAAATTATTTTTCAGCGTTGCTTTTTTTTTTGCAAAATAATTTTTCATCAAATTTTTTTTTGGTTCCTTTCTTTTGTCATAGCTTTCTCCAGCGTTATGAAATCGCTTGACAGAAATTTTGCGCGATGTCGCTTCGTCACTGGAGGACATTGCAGCGATTGTGGGTATCTTATAGCGTCAAATGCCAAGCGTTTCAGAACATCGAATCGCTTACGACACCGCTGAAGAGTGAAACGGAAATTTAAGTGTCGCCGCCCGACGCTTTCGTAGCAAAAAAATTGATTTTTCTAAAGAAAATACTGTTTAAATCAAATAAAGGTTATCGAAATCGAAAAGTTTATTAAAAAGTCAAAAACGCTTTTCACAAAAAAAAAAACGTTACAACAAAGCGATTTTCAGAACATCAAATTGTGTAAACATCAGCGATTGAGCTGGAACTTTTAATCTTCAAATTACGTATTTGCCTCAATTGCGCTTCCAAATTTTGAATTCGACGCTGAATTTGAACAATTTTTAAAATCTATAGATCAGATCAAGCGAAAAATGGTGTAGCGCTGGAAGGCAAGCACGGTTTTGCGACGATGCGAGATTTGCCCTTACAGGGTCCGAAATGAAATCGTTGCTGCGCTGCGGCCAAAGTGGCTATAATCTGACAGCAAGTGCGTTTCACTCTGAACATGGATCGCTGCAGCGATTGACTCAAAAAAACTTTTCCAATTCGAGACTTTGGCGCTGCAGAGTACTTGTCTATCACAAGCAGCTAGCGGGCCTTGAGGCCTTTATGATCTGCAATTTTTTAAAAAAAAAATCTTGTTTTAAACAGTCGTTTTCTTTCTTTCAATTATGGCGTACAAGGATGCCGAATAGTTTTTCCTCAAATTCTTCAATGCTATTTTCCCAAAATATAAAGTTATTTTCTTGAGTCATGGTTTTGAAAATTTTAAATTTTTAAAAGATTGCTATCGTTGGGCTCTTCTCTTTTCAATTTTCATTTATAAAAATTTTGAAAAAAAATTCAGTCTTTACGCCAAATTAGTGCCAAAAATTCACATTCTCATTTCAAAGCGAAGTTTGCGATGGCGTCAAACAATTGATTTAGAAATTTCGCGATCATACTGTTCAAATGTAGCTTTGTAAAATATTTCAAAACTTGGTTTAAAAAAATGCTTGGAACATCATCGTCACCGTCAGGGTATTAAAGGTCAGATGAGAAAGAAATAAGTCTATCTAGAAATTCAGCGATTAAACTGTTTAAAAAAATTCAAAAAATTTAAAAAATGTCCTAATTTTTTTAGAACAAGGTTACTTTAAAAGTTTTACAACAATTTTCGTCAAAGTTAAAACAGGAATAAGCAGTCAAGCAGCGGAAGTGTCAAATAATTTCGACATTAAGCGATTATACTGTTTACAAATAGTTTTTAAAACAACTTTGAAAAATTAAACATTTTTAGAACACGGTTGTTAAAAAAAGGCGGATTAAAAAGCAAAAAAAAGGTTCAGGAGGCAGCGTAAACCGTCGAGGAGTGGATCTAGAAATTCAGCGATTATACTGTATAAATGCTTTTTTTTAAACACTTTGACAATTGTAAATTCGCGAAAACCTAATGCTAATTTCAACGACGTCTTAGAGTTTGCAAATTTCTTTTAATTACAAATTTGCCTAGTAAGTTCCGTGTTTCGAGTTCGAATTCTTTGAGACTGACTATTGTTGTGCAATTTTGAAATTGTTGAAAAATTGTTAATAAAGAAATTTTGAAAAAGCAAAAACAATTCTTTCAGAATGTCATCTTTACGTTTTCCTGAAGGTCTTTTCTTGCTGAATTTTCGAATCCGCACGGAATCGCTGTTGGAAAAATGTCTGTTCAATACGCCATTGAATAAGAAATCGGGCAATTCGAAGTTTAATAGCATTTTTTTTAGTTAATTAATGTTGTTTGTTTAAGTTGAAAATTTTGAAAATTCAAATTCAAATGAAATTGTTAATTTTTATGTAATTCTCAGTTTTACTATTTTGCTTTATTTTACTTTAATGTAAAATTAAATTAACTTTAACTTTAAGCGTCATTTCAAAAACAACTTTGTGCTGCATGCGCTTCAGTAATCGCTGAAAATATTATGTTCACTTTTTCGATCACTTCGATTCCTTATTCCGATTCGATTCAAAAGTAGCAAAGTGTCGGTAGGAGCTGAAATTCAATGGTATATTATTGAAAACATTTTTTTAAAATTGTATATTTAAAAAAGAGTTTGTTCTAAATTCCTATTGGAACAGGACTTGTTTTCGTTTGGTGACCATGATGGAATTGTCATGTTTTAAAGCAATTTTTTGTTCTAATTAGTTTTAAAAAGTTTTGAAACAATTGTTTTCGAAATAGGTCAAAGTGGTTGATACGAAGCCATGTAGTACGCTGACTAGTCACATAACGCTGGAACGCTGGGAAATAGAAATGTAAGTTTCAGCGCTGCAGAAGCTGAGAAACGCCATTCACCTGGAAATAATTATCCAGAGGAGCAGTTTGCTTCAGTTAGTCAAGTTAACTAATAAATTTTAGGTTTGTTTTAATTACAATATAATACTAATTGTTAAATATAATCAACCATTTGTTTAACTAATTAATTAACTTTGTAAATTTCAAAATTTCAAATTTTGAAGATCCAAAAAAATTTGAATTAAAAAAATGTCTTTCGTACTCTCCAGGTGCCGCGGAGAGAACTTCCTGGACTTGAAGGCTGTGATTGGCTCTCAAGAAAAACTAATTAGAAGCTTAATTAATCAACTCAATTCGGCTCAGCGAAATGAAATGCTTGGGGTAGGTCAAAGGTCACGAATTCAAAACTCAAATAATTTTTTTTTTTAATTTTTTCAAAACTTTCATAGTATTTTTTAATGTTCAAATTGATTTTGCCACAGTTTGATTAGAAACAAACGTGAATAATGACTTTAGTGGTGTCAATTTTTAATTGAACTTTTGAATTGAAAAGGAAATTTAATTATAATTAACTTTAACTAAACGTGTTCAATTAATTTTTGTCAGATGTGCTGCCGTTATTTTATCTAAAAGTATCATAGCATTTTTACTTAAAAAGTATGATTTCGACGCCGCGTAAAAGTTTACACGAAATTGTGTACAGATAAAATACACAAGCAAGATAACCTCTTGTTTTGGGCCAGACGTTCTGTACTTGCTCATATCATGCTTCGATTAGCTAATTATTTAAATAATTTGGTAATTAAGTTAACTAATTGATATTTACTTAACTGCCAATTAATTATGTTTTACAGTCCAGACTCTCCGCCCCTCCCGCCAGTCACTCACCGGAGGCTGACGCTGAAAAATAAGCGATCCACGCCCACCCACATCAGGCATGGCCACGCCCACTTTTCCCGAGTTGGGCTCGGAAGAGGCCCATGGTCCGTTCGGCTTGACTCGGGCGACGAGCCTCAAGAGCCTGATTGGTCAGAACTCCCTTCAACGTCCCGTGACCTCGATCAACGAGTACTCGAGTAGAAAGCTCCGCCGCGGAATGACTCGCTGGACAGTTTGAACCTTTAAATTGAACAGCATATTTTAAAACAAGTTTTTTTTAGAACAAAAAATTAGACATTTCCAAATGATTATGTAATGAAATTGTACTCAGGAATCTCTGATTTTAACAATGCAATTGAATTCGTTTGAATCTCATCATCACATTACTGTCTATTGTAATTAATTACAATAATTGATAAAACTTAATTACAATTAACTACAATTAACATTTTACTAAATTATTAACTTTTAGTGGCAAATAGCTAGATTCTACTCAGATCCGATCCGATAAAAAACTAAAGGTCAAATGGTGTATTTTGGATAGTTTTTAGAATTCTTTTAAATGGCTTTGAACTGACACTTCACTGTGGCGTGGTCATCTGCTTAACCTACACTTATGCATTTTATCATTTGTCCCACTTGTGCTTACGTTGCGGTTTCGGGCAAGGAAAATCTGAAGATTCGTAATTAAATTAAAACTGAATTCTAGCAGATGACCACACTGTAGTTGAATATTTTATAAGTGGCCATGTAAATATGACGCTATTTGGACAAAACGAGCATTTACAAAATTACATATATCTACATTACATTACCGCTTATATTACATTGTATTATATCTAGAATATTTACATATTAATTACATTATTTTTAAAAATTTATTTTAAAGTCCAATTCAATTATTGAACACGTCCTTTTTTAAATTAACTTACTGAATGCGGTAATATGAACAAAAACTGACTAACTAAGTATGATTCCGCTCGCCGAAGCTTCTCAGACCCAAATCCAACATTTGTGGCGAGCCGACCCAAGTTAACCTGAGCTCGCCTGTTTCGCTACTTTTTAGAATTCATACTTTTGAATGGTTTTGAATTTGGAAAACTACCGTGTTACCATTTGCTAAAACTTCAATTTTGAATTTTGCAACAGATGACCACACTGTAGTTGGTTACCTTATGTTCAAATGCACTATTTGAACAATGTGATTATTTAAAAATTATTTATTTTTTAATTAATTTAAAGTTAACCTAAATTAAATTATTTAACACATTTTTTAAGTTAACTTTACTAAATTATCAACGGCAATAAAACTTACAAAAGCCTAAAGAAGGCAGAAGCAATCAAGCATACATGGAAGCCAAGAATCGCTTCAAAACTTTTAAGCGTCAATGTAACTTTGAAATTCTTTCTGAGGCTGAAACCGCTGCTGCGTCTTCCGGAAAGTTGTTAGAAAATGAAAGAAATTATTTCTAAAAGTATTCAAATCTAATAAATGTTAACAATTTGATATCAAATTTGTTTTAGGTGGATTTGAGTGGAAGTCAAGTTTAAATTAATTTTAAAATTTCATGAAAATTGGGAAAGAAATTATTTCCAAAAATATTCAAATCTAATCAATCTGAACAATTTGATTTAGATTTCAACAATTTAACATCAATTTTTTTTTAGGTGGATTTGAGTAGAAGTCAAGTTACGACGTTGGTGGAGTGCAGCGCATCAGTAATCGCTGAAAATGCAAAAACTAAGTTAAAGTTTCCTTTGGATCTTTCCATCTACGGCGCTGAAACGCTGCTGTTGGAAACCAAGAAATCATTGCATATTTCTTCCAGGCCACGGAGCTCTTCCGCGTGAGGTAAAAACGCTCAAGCTGTAAAAGTTTAGGTTTAAAAAGAAGCTTCAAATTTTGAAAAAAAAATAGGCATGAGGCAAAATCGCTGAAACTAATCGCTGACACTCAAAGAGAGGAGAGTAGAAACAATGCATACATTTTCACTTTCCTGAGCCCAGTGTTATTACTGATTCAAGTATGCAAATTTTTTAAAATTTTAATTTTTGAATTTTTTGAATTCTTGAACTTTCATTTTTCAAAATTGAAATTTTCAAAATCTAAAAGAAAAATATCACAACGCCACGCCGTTGATGATTTGCATGTAAAATAAGACTGTAAAATACACTTTTTCTTCAGTTTGCCGATACGGATTGTTGATACGTGGCAAAGTACTTTTTTTTAAATGTTTAAAATTTGTTTTGCTTAAAAATGCACAAATCTTTTGATAAAGGCTCATTGCGCTCAAGGAAATTTTCCGACCAATCAGAGAAGTCAGAGTTTGTGTTCCGTTCGTGCTCCGTCCGAGAGGTGCGCAGCGTTCTTGAATCGCTGAAAAAAGACGCTTATTCGAGTCAGAATGGTGGTAACGCTGAAAATGACGCGCGACCTTCAAAGGTCTTTCCCTACAAGCTCGTTTCCGTCCACTCGCCAAAGTTTTCTAAAGAGCTGGATCCAGCGTCTGTTAGACCAATTGTCGAGAAGATGGGAATGGACCATTCAGCCGTGATCAGTGCTCCAAAACGCAGCGTCTGGGAATCGCTGGGAATTGGCTGCTGGGCACCCAATTTGATTTTCGAGACCAATTCAAGCGCTGATCCTGCGCTGAAGGAGCACACTCACTCATTGGTACAAACTCACTCATTGCTCATGGGTACCTACTTTTTGCTCTCTTTGGTGAAAGGCATGGAACGGAGCTGAAATCGCTGCTGAAAGCGTCTGTTCAGTTATTTTTACAACGAAATTTTCAAAATTTTGGAAAAAGTGAAAATGTGGCCTTGATTAAAAAAGTTGTGGATTTCCAAATTTCGAAACGAGATGAGGGTGTGGTGGGTTGAAGAACTCTCTATCCTTGATTGGCCTACTCCTAATTAATTTAATTCATTTTAATTGCATTTAAATGTCAATTGTGATTAAGTTTTGATTAATGCGTAATTATAAGGTTTACTTAACCAAATGTAAAATATAGTTTCATTTTACGTTTAGGCAAAGTTTGTATGCACAATGGCGAAGTTTTGGCAATTGCAGATTCGGGAAATAATCGAGTTTTAATGTCAACGCCGTCTAGAGTTTTTCAAGTTTGCGTGATATTGAAAAAATAAATTTCTGATGATATGATGATTCTTTTTTTAATTGGAAATTTTGTTTAGTTTTTCAGACCCTAGGTTTCGCTGAGGGGCATTTTTCAATCGCTGAATTTTTGAATCCGCAAGGAATCGCTTTTCAATATGACTCTGCTCTATACATCGCTGATACTGGAAATCACGCTGTCCGACGCGTACATACTATTTCAACTTTATTATTCCAAATTTCATATTTGAAAAAATAAAATTTCAAACCTGGGTTTTAGATAGATTTGAGCATCGGCCAAGTAACAACGCAAGTAGAGTACAGCGCTTCAATAATCGCTGAAAGTGAAACTTTTAGTTTGAAGTCATCTTGGGATCTGGCCGTCTATGAACCTGAAACGCTGCGTTTGGGAACCACCAAATTTCTGCGTATTTCTTCCAGGCCACGAAACTCTTCCGAGTTATGTAAGGCGTTTGAGCTCTTTTAACAGTCTCATTTATTTTTCATTTCTAAATTTCAAAAGCGAATTTGAAAAATAGGCATGAGGCAAAATTGCTGAAACTGATCGCTGGCACTGGAAGAAAGGAGAATCGGAACAATGTCTACATTTTAAAATCAGCTTTCACTCAGCTAAGTGGCACAACCGTCGGAAATATGCAAATTTTCATTGCAGATAGTGCTTTTCGATTCGTATGATTGACAAAGGTGGAAAAGTAGTGGGTCTTGTGGGAGCCGACATCCAATGGTAAAATTTTTAAAACAGATTTTTTTTAAATTTTCAAAACAGATTTTTTTTTCTAAATTTCAATAAATGATGCTCGAAATTCCGTTTGAACAGGACTTATTCGCGTTTGGTGATCAAGATGGAATTGCTATTGAAGCGAAGCTCCAGCATCCTGTTGGCGTCTGTTCAAGCGCAGACGGCTTTATAGTATTTGTAGCTGACACCTTCAACCATGAGGTTCTATTTTTAAATCAGAATTTTAGAACATGTTTGTTCAAACTTTTGTTAAGGTTTAGGTGACCTAACCAAAGTGGTAGACGTAGCTACGAAGAGCTGCAAATCGCTGATTGGTGACATCGCTGGAATTAGAAACTGAAATTTCAGCGATTTGGAAGCAGAGGAACGCCACTCATCTGGAAGAAAATCTCCAGGCGAGGATTTTGCATTGGTGATACTAGTTTCTTAATTAAATGTGCGTCTTAATGGTTAATTACATTTAATTAAGGTTAATTAATTGCTAAATATGTAACTCATTTTGACAATGGACGAATAGAGATTTCCACGCATCTGCTACAATACGCTCCGAGAAATGGATATTAGGTCTCCTTCAACTAGATATAACTGGGTCACACAGTTTCGGTTACTCCTACAAAAAACAAAATTGGAAAATACATGGAACGGTCATGCCCCAGTCATAAATACGAAGGACTACAAAATCATCTATGAAAGGCTTTCCGATTTATATTTGAACGAGATATAATTTCGGTTGAAGCATCGTCCAACAATTCATTTTATCACTCTCAAATTAGAGCGGATGTACATCAAATTCCTGAACACCTTAACCTAACCTAAGTCACCATCCAACATACAGGACAAGAGACTAGTTACTGAAATTCGATTGCAAAGCGAATATCTCAAAATTGACAAATCCTACATCCTCTTGAAGGCTGAAATTGAAGATTGAAGGCCAATTTGCAATTTGAATTCAAAAAATGATATTTTTCATATCCTGTGCGAATGCCCCCTTACAAAACACCCTCGTTTTAGTTAACTTTCAAACAACACATCAAATAGGCAAGAAGCACTAATTGGACTTGTTAATTTTTACCTAACTCACGATTCATCCAACTTGTTCCACAGTGTTCGTGCATCACTAAGACGCCGAGCATTTGCAGAGGAAGCAGAAGAAGGCATTCTATAGAACATCCAAATTTCACAAAATCAGTAAATTCAAACTCCGCCATTTTTGCACTTCTGTGAATTCTTTTTAATTGACATAGAGATAATTTAAGCGATTAATGCTTGATTAGATTCAAGCAATATAAATCATAATAATTATTAAGTCAAATTTGCGCTCAAATTTATTCTGTTTTAATTCCAGCAATATTCGGGTTCGTAGGGCTTCTACTCCTGCTTCTCCTAAGTTCGGCAAAATCCGAGTTATCGGGAACTGACCTTCTCTCTAAAATAACGCCGGAGGGCATATTTAACTTTGTGGCTCACGTACGCAGCTTTGTTGGCGGATCATCAAAAGAATCATCAATCTGTTTGCAGTTGGATGTTCTCTGTTAAGTGTTATTGCACTATGTTCAATTATCAACACTTATATTAAATTAATTAATGATACAAAAATGAAACTCGCTACTAGAGACAAAAAAGCCATTGAGGAATATATGAAGGAAGTAGAATTAAAATCAGTTGTAACTAGACTCAGGGAGAATCAGGGGGATGGAGCAGCTTAGGGAAATTGACAAACAGGGTTAGGTTAGGTAAAATAGTGATTAGAATAAGTTAGAAAATGTGTTTTGGTTTTTGATTCTCTATATTGTAACAATAATTGTAATGCAACTATTATGTAAATTGGTTAATAATCTATATAGTGTACTAAAACTGAACTCCCTTGCCTGGAATTATAATTATCCAGATTTATGGCTCCATAGGCTCCGGGACTTACAAGGGACCATTACAGGAGGGAACACTCGGATCAGGACAAGCCTTATACAGGATGTTCACCAACCTTTTACAAGTACTTTAGCCAAATATTAGCTGCTGCGTTCCACGTATGCGCGAGTGACAGCATTTTTCATTTAAATTTTTTCAATTTTCTTATGGGACATTTGCACGTGAAACGCACAGGGGTACCCTTACTTACAAAGACGTGTAGCCACCCTTCACTTTTCATATTACATGTCCCTAAACTAACACTTTACGGAGAAAGTTTAAGTAAGCCACATTTAAAAAAAAACAGAAATTATCAGCCGCGTACGTAGCTATAAGTGCAGCCGTCCAAAGATTGTAAATATTTTTAGCATGACTTGATACTGTGGAAACTACAAATTTTAACTCACAAGAAAAATTAATAAGTTCATTTTAGCTAACTTTCAATGGCATTTAACAAGTTGTGATTCGTTTTATGAGGGATTATGCACCTATTTGTAATTTGAGACCATGAATTTGACTTCAAAAATCTCAAATTAAATGCTTAATTGAAATACTTAACTCAAACGTAATTATTTATTTGCAAGCAAGAATTAAGTGAGTAGTAGAAACATAGCGAGAAAATCTTTTCATGTTCCATACGTGCAGCGGACTAAAAAATTAAAAAAATTAGTATTTAAATTCAGATTTGCAATTTTTGCTCACAAAGACAACAGTAATTAAATACTTTAAAGTAGGTTAATGTGCATTTATTTTTGCATTTTTGTTAATGTGACTTTCCTAAACTTCCTCCGTAATGTAATAGTTTAGGCATATTGAATATAAAATGTGCAGGGTGGCTACACATGTTTGTAAGTAAAGGTCCTTTCTTTGCGTTTTACGTGTAAATGTCCCATAAGAAAGTTCAAAAAATAGAAATGCAAAACGCTGTCACTCGCGCATGCGTGGAACGCAGCAGCTAATTTTTGGCTAAAGTACTTGTAAAAGGTTGGTGAACATCCTGTATAAGGCTTGTCCTGATCCGAGTGTTCCCTCCTGTAATGGTCCCTTGTTAGGGAGTGAACAAATTAATAAACAAACAACAAACAAACAACATTATGTAACTCATTATTGTAACTATTAGCTAAATGAACTCGGTAGATTGTGCTACAATTAATATATCGCTGATACCAACAACCACGTCATCATCGCTGACATGAAAACTGGCACTGTGAAATTGCTGGAATTGGTTTGGGACACATATCACAATTTGAAAAGCCCGATCGAGAATCGCTTCAAAAGTCTTATGCGCTCATGCAACTCTCGACGACTCGTCAATGGAAGTCACCAACGGCGGTGAATTATGGCTTCCTATTTTTTTAGATTTTGAAAATTTTCATTTCCAAAAATGCGGGAATCATTTAAAAATTGGGACAAGTTTTGAAAAAAAAAAAATGTTTACAAAATTTGAAGCGCTGTGCAACAGTAAGCTTTCGCTTTCGCTCGAAGCAACTGAACTGCAATATAATTCGAAAGTGCGATAAGTTCAGAGATTTCTTCTCTCCTGTGTTCTGTGTAATACTTTAAAATAATCAAGCAATTAAAAAAATGCAGTTTTTTAAATTAAATAAACATTAATCAACATTAGTTAAATATCATATTAGGCAGATGAAACAGAATTAGAAAGATTTTTTAAAATTTCTTTCGTTACTTTCAAAAAATCATCATGGTATTTGATTCTCTATTTCCAACTAGAACCTTCCGAAGAAGTCTGAACGACTTTCTTTTATTTTTTGTGAACGGAATGTTTGACCTACACGACAATATTTAACTAATTAATTATTTAAAGCAATTAAACGTCTTTTTGCTGCAAAAAAAAACTTTTTTGAACATATTTTAGCGTTATCTACTTAATGGTGTTATCTGAACCGTCTGTCTGTCAGCATTTATTTATCTAACTTTTATTTAACAACCAATTTTGCAGCAAGCAACTGGAATTTTGAAAATTTATATTTCGGCGCCATTTGACACGAAAATGTTCGAACAACGACCTTAGAAATCTCCGCATAATTCGGCATTTCATTTCTTCAAGATTCTCCATTTTTAAATTTTGAACAAAATTCAAATTTAAAAAAGTAGGCTCATTTTCTAAAATGAAAGAATCCTCTCATTTCTACGCGAAGAACCACACCGTAGGGTGATTCTTAAGACACTAGTTTTAAGATAAACAACTTTTTACAATTTTTTTTTTGAAAAACTAGAATTTATTTTTTCACTTTTTTTACTTTTTTAGCAACATCTTCTTTTTTAATTTGAAGATGAGAAGCTTCTACAAATTTTTTATTTAGTGTTTTTTTTAAACATTGCAAACATGGACCAAAGACGCTTTGGAATAAAAGCAATAAATAAAATAATTCTAAGGCATTTTTGTGGATGTAGCCTGCTACGCTGCGGTTGTAGCTAGAACGCCTAATTGTGAACATGAATCGCTGCAGCGATTGGTTCAATAAAGTTTTCCAGTTGGAGACTCAGCGAGCTACTTGCCCTTGAGAAGCAGTAGACTCTCGCGATTCGCCTTGTGATGGGCTGGAAGTGGGTATTTGTAAATTTAAAACAAATTCTTGTTTTTAAAAAAATCTTGTTTTGAAAAATGGTTGCTTTTTTAAATGGGGCGTCACAAGAATGCTGTTTAATTATTTTTATTAAAATTCGTCAATAGTATTTTTTTGATTCTAAAGCTTCCGTGGTACTTGATTGCAATGTTTTAAAAATTCCGAAATAAAAAATTGTTGTGATAGTAGGAGCTTCTCATTTTCAAGTTAAAATTAAAGTTTTTTCTTCTTAAACCAAGTGTCTAAGAATCTACGGTGTGATTCTACTCTAGTTTTGAAACAACTAAATGCCGTTTGATTTTTGAAAACGCATTTCCAAGGTCCATTGGCTACATTTTAGTTAAAACGGCTAAATTTCTGTGTCGCAATGAGATGATTCTTTAATTTTAGAAAATGAGCCTATTTGTTTTTTGAATTTGAATCATGTTAAAATTTTTTTTTTAAATGGAGAATTTTGAAGCAATGAAATGCCGAATGATGCAGAGGCCGTGTCGTTGTTCTGACATTTGAGGTATTTTTGTGTGTCAAATCGCGCCGAAATTTGAATTTTCTAAATTCCACTTGCCAGCTGCTAAATTGGTTGTTAATTAAAAGTTAAATAATTAAATAGTAAATACTGATAGACAAGATTACTTATAATAAAAGGCAGTTGATGAGTGATGAGTCGCAGGCAGCATTACGTATGTGCGAGGAAAAAGGCAAGCGCAAGAGAAAGGAGGGGGGGGTGGGTCAGTCATAGACGATTAATAATTAGTTAATTGTAATTAACAATTAGTAACTTTTGAAAGTTGAGTTTTACATGGAATTGGGGGTTTTTATGTACACAATGAACTCCAAATTGCTTAAAAACAATTTCCAATTAGTTAATTGTGATTAGCAGTTAAGAATGATTAACTTTTTAAATGGATTTTTGAGGTTTCTGCAGTACGCTGAAGTTAACTACGAACTCTAAAGTGCTTAAAAATAACTGCTAATTAGTTAATTGTGACTAGCAATTACCCAGAATTAACATTTAAAACTGAAGTTACGGGGTAACTAAAAAAGGGTTAAAGGAAGTATACTCCCGTCTTGGGACTCTTTACTAGTTGTCAAATAAGGTGCAGAGCACTTTCGCCCCACACCTCAAGAAATCCTTGGCACTACAGTTTTTCCGCACGGCACCTTTTGATAAACTCATCGCTTCTGCACCGCATCTTTATATCTTTCGTATAACCGAACCGCACCATACCCCCGCTACGTGCGGAAAAGTGCGATCGCACCTTTAGTAATAAACAAACATGGACTATGATATTTGTCGTATAATGTTAGCTCATGTAGTAGGGCGAATTGTGAATTTTTAAATATGTATTTTTGTTTACTCAATATCAGCATCATATTTAAGTACCGTAAATCCTCTTTTAGTACCCCTGGGGCACTATTTCTTCGGGCGACTTTTACCCTGGGGCATTAATAGAGGCATGGGGTATTATTAGAAGGGGACACTATTTCTTGTTAATATAATTTTCAAATTTTACTACATCAGATTTGTACAGATTTAATGATTGAATTGATAAAAAACGTAGACCATTACTAGTCTATTTCATTTACCCTTTCATTAGGTTCATTGTTTTTTTCGCCTGAATGGCACTGTAAAATTAAAGCTTCGTTTTTAGCATTCATAACTTTAGCATCACAAACTGGAGGGTGACAAGCACTTATCGACGTCCGGTGATAGCCAAGCGTTGTAAAGATCGGTGATATAAGCTTTGACTGGTTTATTCCAGCTGGTATTAGTTGTCTGGATATGCTTAGTACAACCGCTAGGAATGACAGTCATTGTAGTTTTGTAACCTTTTTAGAGTGTTTTTTTGTTTTTACAGTAGAAACCGAACAGATATGCAGGAGAGGAAGTAGAGTTTAATTATGTAAAAGGCGAACAACGTCCAATTCAATGTAAAATGTCATCTTCTTTATGGAACTCATGTTAGAAGAATGATAGAACAGGAGATTTTTAATTATCCCATTAACTTAATTAGTTTTTCACAACTTCAGTTTAAAATACAATTAAGCTTGTTTGTTCAATTGTTGTTGACCGTCAATTTGTTCATTGCCGGCTTATTAACGCATGGCATAGCGCACCCTCTATCATTGCCCCATGGGGTACTATTAGAGGTGGGGCATTATTTTTTATTCTCCCAAGGAGACTGGGGCACTATTAGAGACCCGGGGCATTATTGGGGGCTGGGGTACTAATAGAGGATTTACGGTATTAACAAATATTTAATGTGAACAAAATTCCACTCAGCAACGCTACGAAATTTAACCAAAATGCAAGGAACGCCCCAGGGTGTTGATCTGTTTTTCTTTATGCGCTTGCCACAAGAGTCGTGCTAAAATTGTCAGAGTTTATTCCCTCTATATTACTTCATTCAACAAAAGTTTGGCATAAATCGAAGTTTCAAACTGAAGTGAGAAGGTGTGAAGTTATGTAAGAGTAAACTCCAGCAAACACAGACACTTTTGGCTCAAAAGTCAATTTAATAAGATGCGCCGCACTTTCGCACTTTCACCTTCAAAAGGTGTTCCCACCCCCGCACCGCACCGCACTTTCTAGAAAGAAAGGTGCGGCCTAAAATTTTGTAAGCACCGACCTCTACCACTACATCGAAAAGTGCGGTGCGGTACGGAGCGGCGCGAACCTAAGTAGCTGCGTACTTTATTTGACAATCTGTGGTACGGATGAGATAAAACCATGGAGTAGATAACGCTAAAACATGTTCAAAAAACTTTGCTTAATTGCCTTAAATCAAAATTTTGATTTTGTGAATATTCTTTAAAATCTCCTTGTGACAAACTTGTACAGGTGGAAAAGCGTAGCGTAAATTTTAATTAACTTTTTTATTACTTGCTTAATTACTTGAAATTGTTGCAGCGCATCAACTACGGTAGAAACATGCCGTCTAGTTTTTAAAGTTTTAGTTTTAAACAAGTTTTTTGAACAACAGATCCGAAAATGAGCAGAACCATTGTTAAACATTTTAAAAGTAATAAAACATGGTTTAAAACTTAAAATTATTTAAGAAATGATTTCGCTGTATTTTAGTTGTCAACGTTAATTTCAAAAACTTTTCAAAATTCAATTTTTCAAAATCTAACAAAAAAGTTTGTACCAAACGTCGTAGACTTCGATCCAATGGAGCACCGTGAAATACGTTTTGTTCAGTTAGCAGTACCGTTTTCATCGGTTTTGATTAGTCATCAATAACAACATTTGCAGACCAATCAGAGAAGAGTTTAGGCTCTTTTCACCCCTGCCTAGGGGTGTAAGTGTTCCGGTTCCAAGAAACGGAACAGCGCTTGTTCCGTGTTTGTTCCGTTCCTGTTCCACTATTTTCAAGACACAGGTTTTCTGTTCCGTTCCGGTTCCGTTTCTGTTCCATGATAGAAACGGAACAGGAACAGAACCGGAACGGAACAGAAACAGAAAAAAAAAGAAATCGCGCAAAAATCATATTTTTTTTTATCTAAAAAGTGAATAAATTGAAACGAAGTATCATTTTCTTGGTCAGGTTTGATGATTATAGATTGAAAGTTAGATTCTATGCGGTAAAACTCATGCAGTGTTTGAGGGAACGTCCCTAATTTCAAAATTCCAAATTTTTGCTGTTAATACTATTTACATAAAGAATATATTCCTTATGTCAATCTATAATAATGTAGTTGTATCTGTATATTTGTTAACTTAACTGTAATATTGCCTTCTAGTTAAAATTATTAATTATTATTAAATTTTTCCTACATATATTTTATTTGAAATAGTGATTCCTTTGGATGGAGTTACTGATGTTCATGTATGGACTCCAATGCATAATGTTGTAAATGATATTACATGCACTTCACTATTGATACAGCGTTTACACCGCAATAAACGCATGTATTGTGGAAAACAACAATAAATTTATCAATAAAAAAAATGGAGACTTTTGAAACCCTGTGCCGGTTCCGTTCCGGTTTCGTTTCTGTTCCGTTCCTGTTTCCTCCAAAAATGTCTGTTCCGTTTCTGTTCCAAGCTAACACTGTTCCGTTCCGTTTCTGTTCCCACATGGAAACGGAACGGAACGAAACATTACACCCCTACCCCTGCCTGTGACCGTGAAGTCAAAATTCCAAGGTCACGTGACGGCACGAGTTGACGTTGCGCTAAATTTCTAAGGAAAAGATGCAGAAGCCTTCGTAAATGTTGTTTATGTAAAATGAAAAAGAAGGCTAAAATCGAACCAGTAAAGAGAAATTTGCAGCATAAAATGATGCAGATGACTCTACAAATACTGTGTAAGTAAAAAAAAAAAGGGATATGAGGTTTTCAAAAATCATCAAAAAAAAGTTTTAATAGTTTTTTAATTTTTGTAAAATTAACACAACTACCTTACATTATTTTTGGATTTCGATTTGGCAATATTTTTCTCATATGTTTCTCGCTCGTGGTGGTTGCTCTTGTCGTAGAAATTTGGCAACAGCGTTTCCTTGGCCTCCTTGTCAGAGACACCGATGAGACCACCCATGGCTGATACCGCACAGATCGTCCCGCGGTGCGGTCCGCAGCAATTTCGGTCAATTTCGCTTGAGCACTGCCGAAAGCCAAGTCCTTCAATCCTCCAATAGCGACGCTCTTGTCCTCAAAAGTAGGAGCATTTGTAGCTTTCAAAAATCTACTTAAAAAACTTCAACATTTTAAAATACAAAACAAATTCAAATTTTAAAAAATCACATTTTTTTTTACATTTTATTACGGAAAATAACGTGTTCATTCGAATCATAACATTTAGAACTCCGGGAATTCTCGATAACTCAATTTATAATTTTTTCTCAACTTAGAACACAACAAAAAGACAAATGAATTTGAATCTTTTTTAAAAGATGGGGTTTAAAGATCTGGTGAACAAATTTTTTAAACAAGAAACTGTTTTCTAAAAGGCAATTCACCAAATTACAACTTTTTGAATTTTTTTTAAACGTTTACAAAAGTCTTAAAAGTCCATAAGGCCTGATTTAAGTTTATGGTAAGATTTTTTTTTTGTAAAACGCTGCAATTTGAACGTTTCTTGAAATTCTTTAGTTAATTAATTAAATTAAATTAATCTTTAATTAAATTTTTAAAACGCCATGTGGAACAATTGTGGATTCAGTTTGGGGAATTGGTAAATAAGAACAGTTGTACAGGTATGTGAGGATTGGTTTATTGAATTTTCAAAAATTTTAAACAGAGTTTTTAAAGTCATTGTTTAGAAACAGATTGTGAACAAGGAAGTTGAAACGGTTTTTGAATTTTCTGTTTTAATAAAGCATTTGAGTAGAGAATAGAGTTATGAGCAAGGATTGTCTTTACATTACGATTTCAGTAATGCAGAGCAAACTCCTAAAGGTCAGAGGTCACGAAAGGTCAGGTCATTTTGAAAATTTAGATGTTGTGTTTTGTTTGAAAATTTGCGTTTGTTACAAAATTGAAACGTGTAAGAATTTGAAATTGAAACTTGAACCAATTTTCAAAAGTCAAAGGGCAGAAGACAGTAGGTCACGGTACGCTACAAATGAATTTGAAACATTTAAATTTTGAAAAACTTTTCATAACTCTATTTTTCAAAACGCTAATTTTCAAAATCTAAGAAACAACAACGTTCGAACTCCACACTGTTGGTGGCTTTCGTGCAATGGGAATGCCTTTTGTTCAGTTCGCCAACACCTTTGAATAGATTTTAGAAGTTGTTTAGAATTTTTTTTTAGAAAACGGTTTTTTTTAAATATAGAAAAAAAATGAGAAAGGAACATTTTGAATTTAATTTGATGATGTTTGATGTGTTCTTCGTCGTTTCATTTCCAGGAATAAGCCAGTTGAGTTCAACCACATTTTGAAAACAGCGTCAAGATGTGTCAAAGCGTCAAATATAAAGCGCTTCAGTATCTTGAAGCGCTCACGACATCGCTGAAGAGCAAAACGAAAATTTAAGTGTCCACGGCCGACGTGTCTAAAAAATTTTGAACAACATATTTTGACGCCGAGCTTTCATCGCAACTTAAAGGATTTGGCGCGCATCATTTCCGCCGGCCGCCTTCCAGTGCTCAAGCCAGGGTGAAACGAGCGCTGAAAAAACGCGTTTGGGTGAGTACGCTGCAGCGATTAGCGAAAATACTTGCTACCGAATCAACAATCAATCAATCATAAGCGCACGAACCTTCGGACATTTTTCAAAATTTTAAAATGTACTTAAAATGTAAAAAAAAAAAAACACAGGTATTTTGCAGGTAACCGGCCATTCGCCGTAGAGAGAAGATCATTTTGGACGAACTCAATCACACTCTGACGGAGGTGATTCATTACCGAACAGAGGTTGTTCATTACCGAACGAGACCGCGGCGGCGAATGCACGGTGTTTTTCCTTTTCACGAGCGCGGAATCAACCTGACTCTACTGCTGTCAAAAATGCGTTATCGCGCGTTTTTTCGAAATCGCTTCATCGGATTCCACTACGACGACGTCTCAACGGTCGAATTTGAAACTCTTCATCATCGCTGCAACATTCTGCAGACGCACTGCGCGAACTTTTAGGTAAGAAACGCCTTTCAAAAGACTTTTATATACTACAGCGATTTTTTAGAACAAACGTTATAAAATCAGCGATGACCTGAAAACGGAATGCAAATTTAATTATGTTAACGCTTCAATGAGATGATGGTTGTGAGAGGTCAAAGGTCATCTGCGATTTACCTTGTTTTTGTGCAAGTCACAAAGTCAGGATTAACTTGAAAATTACTAATTTAACCCAATTGCGCTTCAAAATTTTGAATCCGACGCTGAATGTAAAAATTGTTTTTGAAAATTTTAGAAAACCGTGTACAGACGTGACGCTTCGATACTTCGCTGTTTCGCTGGGTGGGTGACTACCACGCCCAAGTGACTAAACACTTTTCAATTCAATTCAATTCAATTCAAACACTTTTCCAAAAATATGAAAGTATTTTTACAAAAACCAAAATTTTCAAGAAACGAAAATCATTGTCATAAAAAAATCTGAAAATCTTGGTTAAGTAAGGTGAATATTAGGTGGGTAAAGGGGCCCCTACAAGGCTTAAGATTTTAGCATTTTATTCCGAAAGATGATGTGAAATCGCTGCTGCGCTGCGGTCAAATTGGCTATAGTAAGTGAAAGTGCGCTTAACTATGAACATGAATCGGGTCAGCGATTAGCTCAAAAAAGTTTTCCAGTTGGAGACTCTAGCGCTGCAGCTACTTGCCCTTAGTCTCTCACGATTCGCCTTGTACTGAAGTCACTATTTGTAAATTTAAAAGTAATTCATTTGTTTTTAAATTCTGTTTAGGAAAAATATTTTTTTTAAATCGAGATTAAAAACAGTCAAAAAAAGTTTTTCTAAAAAAGAAGTTTGGAGGCAATTAAATGCCGTGTGATTTTAAAAGACTCATTTCCAAGGTCGTTGTGTTAAATTGAGATTCGCATAGGAGAAAATTGTGTTGAAATGGGTCACATTCCTTTAGAAATGAAACTTTAGAAAATGAGCTTTTTTAAAATTTGGATCATTTTCGAAATTTTTTAAAACAAGGTCGAGAGGCCAAGGTTTTAGGGAGACGCGTTTTGTTTAGGTGGGGCTCTTTTAATTGTGTCAAATGGTGCCCTGACTGTTTTGTTTTCTAAGTTTAGAAAACAACTTTTTTCTTCTAAATCAGATTTTTTTTTAATTTGTACAATGTAAAGACAGTTTCTGAGATAGTATTCCTAGGTACTGTTCAAACAACAATTTCGAAACTATTGTTGAGCTGAGTATTTGTTTTGGATGTTGGTTAAAAAAATATGAATTCGAATTCTTGAAATTGGTTGAACGCACCGTTTGAAACAATTTTGATTGTGTTTGGTAGATGCGAAACAAGTACAGTTTGGTGAGCAGTGGTGGTTGCGTTGTGACCTTTTCGAAAATTTTAAAAAGTGAAAAGTTATTTTTTTTATTGAATCTGAATGATTTTTTTAATTCCGTTTTTCAGTTTCAGAATGATTTTTATGTGAAATGAAAAGCAATGTTTTAAAAACGTGTTTGTACCCCAATTGAATTTAAAATTTACCAAAATGTGATAAAAAGAAGACGGCTAATTCAGTTAGGGTTCCTCTATCGTGTAAAGTTTTTTTTAATTAATTTCTTAATTACAATTAACTAATCTGCCAAAACTGTTCAGCATTTGTTATGATTCGCTCAGTATTTAAAACTCTATTTAAAAAAATTGTGTCTACAGAAACTTACTCAAGTTCTGTCGACGCAAATCTCCATTACTGGATCTTATACAGACGAATGCGACCATTGATCTTCTCAGAGGAATTTGCTCTTTCCAGCAACTCTTTTCCTAGTCCAGACATTTAATTGACTTAGTTAATTAAAACTTAATTAACTTTAATTACCTTGACAAATCACGAAATTATGTAACTAATTAATTATTGTAGAACAGCCACTGGGTAGGAATATGCCGTTCATAAATAATCAATCAATCAATCAATATTTAAATTTTAAATTAATTTTCAGATGCATAAGCAATAGAACATGGTTCTTAAACTTTTGAAAAAAAAATGTTTTAGAAATGATTCCTCCGTATTTTCTCGTAGATTAACAATTTGAATTTCTAAATTTGTAACCGATTTCTAAATTTTTCAAACAATTTTATGTTTGAACCGATGCGATGGACTAAAAAAATTTTCAATTAATTTTTTTTCAAAATAATCTACAAATTATGAAACATAGTTATAAAATACAAACAAAATTTTATGGTTTCGTCAATTTCTGGAAATTTATTCTAAATTCTAAACTCGAAGAAAGAGATGTAGAAGCCTTCATAAATGTTGTTCATGTAAAAAAAAAGTATGCGAAAATCGAACCAGTAAAGAAGATTTTGCAGCATAAAATGATGTAGAAGCCTCTGCAAATACTGATCAAATAAAAAAAAGAGAAAGACATTTTAAAGAAAAAGAAATCATTTGGAAAATGTAAAAAAAATATCAAAATTGGGAGTTTTTGGTTTCAGTTTTTTTTAAATGAGTTTGAAATATTTTTTTTTTTCAGTTTTTTTTTTGAAGATTTAGTTCTAAAAATGCATGGTCTCAAAATTATAGATTGTGTTTAATTTTTTAGATTGGTAGAATTGGATTTTGAAAACGCCATGTGGAACAATTTTGGATTCAATTTTGGGAGATAAAAAAGAAAAACAGTTTATTTTTAAAAACTTTAGTTATGGTTTAGGCTAATTGCTAGATATTTAAAGTTTAACCAATGTTGACTAATTTTTATTTAATTTTTAAAAGTCTGTATTTTTTAAATTGCTTGAATATTTTAAAATGTTAGAGACGAGAGAGAAAATCGCTGAAACTATAAAAGCTAAAAAAGGAGTTGTACTTTTGTAGCGCTTAAGAAATTTTAAGTTTTTTTTTTTTCAAAATGTGTTCGAATTTTAGAAATGATTCCAGCTTTTATTTTCAAAATTCAAATTTTCAAAGTCTAAACGTTTGGCTTCCACGCCGATGATGACTGTCCAGGAATGGAGTATTGTAAAATGTCTTATGTTCTGTTCCTCGTCTTTGATTCGCTTGTTTTGATTGGAAATCACTCAGACTTTATTTTAGAAAACTATTCTTTTGTTTTAGAAAACTGTTTCTTTTTTTTTAAGAGAAGCGAAACGCCCAGGGCTGGTAACTACCATTGGCTGGTAAAGTTACCACCTGTTAGAGATACTTACTAGAAGTCTCTAACAGGTCGCAACTTTGGTACTTATCAAAATCTTTCGAGCGTTCTGGTATCTTGGAGAAAGCTTTCTCCAAGATACCAGACACGTGATAAAAATTGGCGGGGATTCTCCGCATTTGAACTTTTGTTTACAAAAGTAATGGGTTTTTGGCAAATGGCAAAAGTTTCTCTTTAACTTTGATTAATTAACTAACTTAATTAAATCTACCTAAAATCAATCAAGTTTTGCACAAAGAAGGAGCAATTATCGAAGTTAACTACCACAGATGACGCTACTCTTAATTGGTAAGTTGAACTTTGTGTTAACTTATGTCAGATTTGTTCTAAATCTGCTTCCACTGATGATAATCATAATTAGTTAATTGCAATGACTAATTGTAGGTATGGGTTCCGTAACGGAACCCTGGGACGCTCGTGGAAATGTCAACTTAGTGACCCCTTGCATTGGGAGGTCAGCGAGGTCATAAGGCAAGGTCCGGAGTAAGCGTACAGCGTAAGTGTACGTCACTGTTTACATGAAGTACATTATCTTCAGTCGTAGCTAGTTTTGGCTTCACTGATTAATGATTCTAATTATTTTGATTACTAATTACAGGTTCCATCGAGGAACCGTTCGACTTGTGTAACCTAAGATAGGAATGACCCACACATATTCTGAATCCGGAAGTAATGAACAAGGTCATCAAACCAAAACTTGAGTAAGTAGTTAAACTGTGTCATAAAGTGTCATGTTCTTGTATTTAGAAAATTAGTTCTAATTGTAAGCATTGATTTAAGGTAAGGGTTCCATCAAGGAACCCATCAATCCCATTGAGGATGACGTGACACCTCCTTCAGCACTACTCGGTCCAACTACCATAAATTTGAAGCTAAAGCATAGCGAAACTTCAGAAAAGGTTAGTTTCCCAATTTTCAAAGTGGATCGACAAGGGTTCACTGTCGAACCCACTTAAAGTGAACCGTATTGTATTTATTCATTTTTAATAATTGTAGAAGGTGCCAACAGGAGGCCGTGAGAGAACGTTAGATGATTTCGCCAGGAAGGACAACAAGGGTTCAATATTGAACCCAATCTATTTATGTACTTTTTAAATTAAGTAAACGTTTTAAACAATTACAATCCTAAATTGGCTCGTTGTTGTGCATGATAGGTTTCATTTCATTGGCGCAATAAACCCTGTTGGAGATTTTGGAAAGAAAGAGGTAAAGCGCTGGAAATCGCTGAAATTAAGAACTTAAAGTTTTAATCAAAATTTTGAAAAATGAGCCCACTAATCTGAAATAATTTCAAAGGGGGTCCCTTAAAGGATCTGACTTGAAATCGCTGCTGCGCTGTGTCCAGAGTGGCCATTATCTGACGGCAAGTCCGTTTCATTGTGAACATGGATCGCTGCAGCGATTGGCTCAAACTAAAACTTTTCCAGTTTGAGACATTTACTTACAGCTTACCTGCTTACTTCCCCTTCCAAAGCAGCTACCGGCTCTTTAGGTCTTTATGATCTGTAAATTTTTGTAATTAAATTAAAATATTGTTTTAAAAAGTTGTTTTCTTTTTTAAATAGTTGCTTAGAAGAATGCTGTATAATCTTAAACCAAATTCGTCAATGGTATTTTCTAAAGATTAGAGTTGCATCATGAGTCCCTTGAATTTTAGTTCTAGCGAATCTTGAAAATTCAAAATTAAAAAACAAGTGTCTGTTGCTTCTCAGTACTTTTAAATGCAAATTTTGAATTTTTTTAAATTTAAAAATGCAAAAAATTTAAAAATTGACTGAATTTTACAATTGACTTCAAGTTTTCAAAATCTAAAAAAAACAATGACTTCCATGCGATTCGTTTCGTTTAGTTTTGCCTCAGCTTTAATTCCCTGATTTTGATTGGAATTTTTTGGACGTTTAAAATGTTAAAAAAAATTTTTTTAGAAAAACATTTTTGTTTTAAAAAGTAGCGCAGACATAGCAAAGACAAAATTCTGGAGTCACGTGATGTCGTGCTTTTGTGCTACGTCGGTTGACGCTTGAAAGACATGGAAGTAACAACAGTACACATTTCGACGCCGAGTATTCGTCGCAACTAAAAAAATTTGACGCGCATCATTTCCGCCGGCCGCCTTCCAGTGCTCATTCAGGAAGAAACGGATTTGATTTGAATACGCTGCAGGGCTTTTCTGCGAAAATGCTGTCGAATTTACAGTGATCAGTACTGTCAGTGCCCATGTAAGCTGGTTGATGGCTATTAGCTTAAATGAGTCCAGAGCAGGTTTCTCTCATGACTCATTATCAAACACCCGAGATAAAAAACGGCCTTATCAGAATAAAATCATCCCTTCCTTTCGTGCGAATGAATAAATGCTTTTACCGGTTTTTCCGCTTACTCAATTCGACTTAAGGGACCTAGGCACCTATTCTAAAAATTACATAGTGCATTAAACTTGCCATATTAGCATAAAGCATGCTGCATTAAAGCCGCTAAAAGGCACTTATTTTACTAAAATTTAACTTTTGTCCATTGGCATACATATTTCAACCTAACTCATTGAAAACCGTTTTTACCGTAAATCAAGACGATCTAAAGCCGCTGAGGGGCCTCTAAGGCACTTATTTTACTAAATCCACGCGTAGAAAAAGTGTGTTGTAAGATCTTGAAACGGAGTAAATTCGACAGCTTGACCGTCAAAGTTATCCTTCCGGCTATTTTGTTTAGAAAATTGAGAATAATACTATTTCAAAAGATTCAAACAGCTTTAATTTCAAGGATTAGATTTTCAGAACATTGTACTTTATTAAGCAGCACAATCTGCAACGAACTGAAAACTCAGTATTTATTCCAGAGTTATTATTATTATTTTGTCAACGCTGTCTTCCCTTTGCACAATTTCATTTTTCAAAATTCTGAAAACATTTTAAGAAAAACTAAAATTATGAAAAAAGTGACTATTCTTGTTGATTAGAATTTAATTATCAATATCAACTATCAATTAATTATTTTAATTTAATTAATTAAGTGTTCAGCGCTGTTATATTTTCGTCAAAATACATTTCAGCGATTTCTTTTTGGTTTTTTTCTTCTCGTAGACTTCTAGTGCTGAGGAATTTGGTGGGATGTGTGTTCTTCGTCTCCAGAAGACATTGAGTGCGAATGTGGAGCACGACGACCAGCGTTCGAGGTTCCATGTCAATACCGAGAAAACCAAAAACGAGAACGATCATAACCGAGAAAATCCTTATTATAGTTATGATCGTTCTCGGTTTTAGTTTTGGTATTCTCGGTAATGACCTGCCATCCCGTTCGAGGGCTGAGAATCGCTGAAATTATGATGAGCTTATTTATTTGACAATTGGCAAATGCCCTAGTCAACAAGGACTGAGATTCTTATGTTACATGTTTAATTACAAGAATTTGTTGTGAGACTTTTAGATGTACTTATAAGTATATTGTGTATATTTAGATCTAAAACTAGACTCGTTGAAATTATGATTTCGTTCGTGGTGTGGCTTACGTGTAACGCTATAATTAACATCCGATACTACCTTTCTTGGGCGCAGTTCATCAAGATAGCGCTGGAAGGGAATTCGAAAATATCGCTACCAGCGTCGGTGACTCACGTTTCTCTATGGAGTCGGCAGTGGTATGACGGCGAGAGAAAAGTTAGTTTTGTTTTCAAAATCTTCCATAAAAAATTATGAATTTTTAAATAACTTTGTTTTTTGAATCACTAATGACAATCTACAAGTTACCCTTTCAAGTGAGTTAAATAGCTACTGATTTGTTGATTAATTTCAAAACAGCGTCACGGTGTCTCAAACCGTCAAATGCCTAGCGCTGCATTTCAAAAGCATTTGTCAGGTTCTGTTTTAAAAGCGCTGTTCCAGAGTGGCTATAATCTGACAAGTGAGTTTCGCAGTGGCCCTAGTGATTTGCCCAGAAAAGCTTTCCAGTTCAGCGTTGTATCGACTTTTGCTTCAAAAGCGGTTTATAACCTTTGAGGCCCTTGCGAACTGCCTTGAAATGGTCATGATGCCAATTTGATTAACTTTGTTTAAAAAAAAGTGTTTATTTTTTGAACAATTTAGAAGCGTTTTTTCTTAATAGTACACCAGTTTGCCGGACAATTTTTTTTTTTTTTTACCAAAGTCGTCGATCGCATTTTTTTTAAAATATAGTTGAACTGCTTTGCTTAAACTACATCTTATGTTTTAAAACTCTTTCGATTTTAAATTTTGTTGATTAATGTTCATTTAATTAAAAAAAATTTTTTGTTTTTTTAAGTTGCGTGATTATTTTACAGCGTTACACTGACGAGAGGAAATCGCTGGTTATTATCGCAATATTGCAATATATCGCGGTTCAATATCGAGCGAAAGTGGAATACTTTTGCAGCGCTTAAAATTTTATACACTTTTTTTTTTAATTTTTTAAAATTTTAGAAATGATTCCCGCATTTTTGAAAATTCAAGTTTTAAAAATCTAAAGTTTAGATTCACTTCTGAGCGATACGGTTTATCATTGGGGAATTTGGTCTAGATCGAGTAAATCACAATCTAGCGCATGCGCATTTCTTATTTTTGTGAAGTCAGTTACTTGGAATGGATGGTACCCTTGTTTTCAGTTTAGAAAAGTGTTTTGGTTTAAAAAAATAATGTTTTAGAACAAGATAGAACACAATGATTTTCATAATTTTTCAGGTTTTGCCGATTCAGGGATTCAAGATGGCCGACACAGTTTTTCGTTGACGACGTTCAGCCACTTGGGGAATTTGATATTGAGATTGACCTGGTGCCTGAACGGGGCTTTCGGCGCCTCACTGTCGCCGAAATGTCTAATCCAGCTAGTAGTCTAAAGTGTACTCAAAACTAAAGTGGTCTAAAAACTTTCTAATTAACTAAACTAACAACAAAATAAAGTCCTTCAAAATATAGTACAAAATAAAAATAACAAATTGCGTTCATGTTTTTTTTTTAATTTACTTTCAAATTAATAATAATAACATCTTAATTAAGTGACCCAATTCTTGTTGTTCATTTAATTGTTTAAGTTTAATTATTTAATTTGGTAATTCATTAGCTGATTGTTAATTGAACGGTTCGATAATTAAACTTTTATTGCAATTTTTTTAATCTTGCTAGATTAATTAATTAGTAAATTATCACAATGCAGCTCATACATGCCGTTCACACAAAATAAAACATAAATCGTCTACATTTTTACAAAGGGTTTCAGTTGGGTGTTTGTCCATTTTTATTTTATTTTTTTTATTTTTTTTTTTATTTATGTTTGCCGCTCCCCGCAGGCAAGAAGCCTATGGAGCGGGGCTATTAGTTGTCTTACATGCCTCCATTTTTATTTTGAAAATACGATTTAAAGAAAACTTTTGTAAACAAAACTCCAAGTTTTGTTTTAGTTACTAGATATTTAGTTTAACTAATGTTGGCTAATATTTATTTAATTAAAAAATCTATATTTTTTAAATTGCTTAATTTTTTTTAATGTTAGAAACGAGAGAGAAAATCACTGAACCGGAAAGTAAAAATGCAAAAAACGGAGTCTTTTTTTTTTGTTTTAACAAATTTTAATGTTGTTGTTTTTTTTTTTCAAAAAAATTTGTTAAATTTTTAGAAATTCTAGCGTTTTTCAAAACACAAATTTTCAAAATCTAAATGTTTGACTTGCACGCCGTTTGTGACTTCTTATTCACTATAGCTTTGTAAAATGTCTTTTGTTCAGTTCACAATTTCAACAAATTTCGAATTAATTTCGGTCTTTAGGTTGAATTTTAGATAAATGTTAGAATGTTTGAAAAAATTCTGTTTGAAAATTCGTTCTAAAAAAAATTTTTCTAAAAAATGGAGAATGCTTTTGTCTGGCACTATTTTTGAAATGCAAAGTTGACATAAAAAAAACATTGAGTCTTGTTCAAATTAAATAAACAGGTTAATTAAAAAGGTGTAAGAATTTAAGTGATGTAGGATGACGCATTTCTAAAGTCGTTATTCTAGTTTTTTAGTTTGTTTCAGAGAGTCACCGAATTTTAGAATTTTCTAAATTTAGAACAACCTTCTTCAGTATTCTTTCTTTTTTAAAATTGAATCAAGGTTTTTTTCCTTTCCGGTGTAAGGACAGTTGTTTGGCATTAGATTTTTAAGCAGTGTATAAACAACAATTTTCCTCAGTGTTCTTGTATTTGTTAGATTTTGTTTAAAAAAATTTGAAATTGAAATTAGAATAGTTTTTTTTTTAATTGGTAAAATTAAGTTTTGAAAGCCGCCAGTTGGAATAATTTTAGATTCTATATAATGAAATAAAAAGAGAAGTAATGGATTCTTTTGAAATTTTGAAAATTTGTTGTTGTTTTTTGAAAATTTTCTTTTGGAACAAGATTGTAACGTGTAAGAATTTTCGATTTGAATCTAGCAATTCTCAAAAGTCGTAAAGTTTCGATGGGCAGAAGACCGCAGGTCACGTGACGCAAAAAACATGAATTTGAAAACCTTTTCAAAATTATATTTTTCAAAACGCTAATTTTCAAAATCTAAAGAAACCATGTCTAAACTCCACACCGTTGGTAGCTTCCATGCAATGGAAATGCCTTTTGTTCAGTTCGCCAACATCTTTGAATAGATTTTAGGTGTTTAAAATTGTGTAGAAATTTTTTTAGAGAACTATTTTTTTTTAATAAAAATAAAATTTTAATAAAAAATGAGAAAAGAACATTTCAAATTTAATTTGATAATGCTTGTTTGATCTGTTTTTTTTGTCGTTCGTGAAAATCGGCGCTTTGAGCTGGACGCGCAGTATTAACTAATGTTAGCTCGAATGACAACGTTTCAATCAAATGCTGGTTATCAGTGGTCAAAGGTCACCAATATAGTTTACCATGGTTTTGTACACCGTGATAGCAACAACGCAACACATGCAACTCGTAAATGCGTTTTTGCCTCAATTGCGCTTTGAGATTTTGAATTCGACGCTGGATTTGAACAATTTTTTGAATTCGTAGATGAGGCGAAATGCAGCGCTGGAAGGTAAGCACAGTTTCGCGGCGCTGCGTGGCTTGTTTCGCTGGGCGGAGCGCTACCGCCAGAGCGGTAGTTCGGAAACCGAGCGAAGCCGAAGTCATCCGAGAATTTTTCCCAAAGGCACTGGAAACGCTTATTTCTCACCATATTATCATGTAGGTGTGCTGGAAGGCGATTTTTATAATCGCTAATTTTGCGTGATAATTTTAGTTTTGGCAAATGTCACATGCACGGCTGAAGCAGCGATTTTCATTGAGGACTCCGTTATGTTCGGAATCATTTGGAAAACTTTCTTTTTGAAATTCAACTTAGATTTAACAAAAAAAAGTCTGGATTTACGTTTATTTGAATGGGATGACGGCTCCTTGGTGGAGGCGATGGAGATGGGAGGGGTTCTCGTGGCAGACTAAATTTCATTGGCTGATGATTGGGTGCTGGAGAGGATCCAGTGGGTGCTGGAACCTGAGCGGACGCTGCTATTGGCTGAAAAGGGAGACGAACCGCCGAAGCTCGTTGTTACGCATTACAAGTTCCGTTTTATTGGCACAATAAATCCTGGTGGTAATTTTGGTTAGAAAGCGGTAAGCGCTGGAAATCACTGAAATTAAAAAATTATAGCTTATCAAAATTTTGAAAATTGAAACACATACTACTCAGGAACCTCTCTGTGATTTAGTCATTCTCCCTCAAACTTTATTTTAATCTTTTTGTAAACGATGTTATAGCCTTCCACAATTTTTTTTTCAAAATTCAATAAAATATTTTTCAGAAAAACTAAATATTTTGAAAAAAAAATCGTTGTCAAAAGTGAAAATCTCTGATTCATACGGTGGATATCTGAAGTAGGATTTTCTGCTGTCAAAATCTAGTATGTCAAGTTTGAGCACGTAAGGGCCCCTTTATGGGACTATGCACGTATAGCACTATAGCACTATGCTGAAATAATGTCAAAGGGGGTGTCCTTAAACGGCTTGAGCTAAAATCGCTGCTGCGCTGCGCGCAAAGGGACCATTATCTGACAGCAAGTGCGTTTCATGTGGGCATGAATCGCTGCGATTGGCTCAAAAAAAACTTTTCCAGTTCGAGACTCAGCGCTGCACCTTACTTGCACTTCAGAAGCAGCTACCGGCCCTGTAGGCCCTTATGATCTGCAAATTTTAGTAAGAGAGAAAAAAAATCTTGTTTTGAAATGCTTATTTTTAAATAAAACTTTTACATGGCAGCCGTATAATTTTTATTCAGATTCATGAATCGTAATTTTAAAAATGCAAAGCTTCATGGCATTTGTGGTTCATTATCATTATCTAGGGAATTTCGAAAATGATAAATTAAAAAAGTTAAAAAATGTTTTTTCTCAATGTTTTTTAAATAAAAGTCTTGAAAATTTTTTCTAAAAAAGAAGGTCAGACTGACCAAGTCAGGCTAGACGTCCCTTTTGTCAAGTTGTCCCAGTTGAACCGTGAGCCCTGAGATGGGCACCAATGAGCTCCTAGGTGGTTTCTAACAGGAAAAAACTCATTTTCAAAAAAGTGTTTAAAAAAGTTTTTTTTTTTTTTTTAAACTGTTTTTTAGAAAAGTGGCTGGAAGGCGTTCTGGCACTGTTGTAGCTTTGAGACCAACTTTAAATACCGTGTAAGTTCATTTTTTAAGACGGCTTCCAAACCCGTTGTATCACATTTTGGGTGAAATGGCTCTTTGATAGATTTTTTCTAAATTTAGAACATGAACGTTTTTAAAATTCAAATTGTTAAAAATTTGTTTTTTAAGGCTTTGAAGTTATTGAATGCGCAATAATTTTTCAGCGGAAATCGCTGAAATATATAGGACTAAAACACTAAAAATAAATAATATATTTTTTTTTACAAAATTCAAACACTTTTTTCTAAAAAATCAAACACTATTTCTAAAAAACTCAGCTTAGATTACATTTTCAATTGATTTCAGAACTCTTCTTGGAGGGTGCTGTAAGCGTCACCAACCTCTAAACACAATACTCATTAGAGTATTTTCATTTTGTTTTGTCAATGATGTTTTATCGTTACACAATGTTTTTTATTTCAAAATTTGATAAATGAATTTTTGAAACACAACAAAATGTTGAAAAGTAGGAAATCAAGAAAAATGTATTTTGGTGGATTTTTAAAGACATTTTTAAGACAAAAAAATAATTGAGATTTTTGAAAATAAATCGTGGTTGAAAAAAAAATCCATTTATCATGTTTGGTCAGAACGTTGACAACTGACTGATATAATTCTTGGATTTGAATATTTTTACTATTTTTTGTTCTAAATTCTCAGACTCATGTTTAGAAAAGTTAAATTAAAAGCGATTCTGAGTCAATCGCTGCCATGTCCAGTCTGTCCAGGTACATGCTACCTTCAACTTTAATTATTTAACTAATTGTGCTTCCAAGGCTAGTTTGTTAAATATTTAACTTAAATGTTGTTCGGAAGTTATCGAAGTTAAATGCGCGGGCATTACATTGCAAATGTGGAAAATATAATAAAAAAAATACATTGTGTTTAGATGATTTTAAGGCTTGTGTTGAACTGTCAATATAATTAATATAATATCAAAATGAAATAAAAAAAACCAGTTTCCTTTGCTTGATAGTTTAAGTCAGTGTACAGTTTGTTAAAGTGTCCTGTTCTGTTCTAAATTTCAAAAAAATTAATTCTGTTTTTTTGAAAATTTTCGGGCAGTACATTTTGACGCAGAGCGTTCGTCGCAACTTGAAGAATTTGGCGCGTGTCAAATCCGCCGGCCAACTTCCAGTGCTCTTTCAGGGAGAAACAAGCGTTGCAATTGCAAAAATGAGTTTGACTGAAGCACGCTGAAGCGATCAGGAAAACTTAATCGGGTTTCCGTCGGAGGTGATGGAAGGGCTGAATCGTCTCCTGGATGACAACCGGCATTTTTTCATTACCGAAACGGTCCAGACCGTGGCGGCGCGTCGCATGCACGGTTTGTGCTCTTCGCGACACAGAATCCACCGGGCCTCCAAGGCGGTCGAAAAGTGCTTCAATTAATTTTTAGTCGATGACGTTTAATCATTGTAAATCTCTTGTTCAAAATTTTTATTTAAACCTGAAATATTTTTTTAGAAATTCTATATGAAAAAAAAGTAAGATTTTTGGTTGATTAGACTTAGATATATTGACGAAAAGGCGATTTAGTCTCAGCGATTAGCGAGTAGCGTTCGTGGACCGAAAATCGCCGAAATAATGTTTCGACAATTCTCCAGCCAAACGATTTGGCCAATCGCTGCACCATTAGCATTCGAGACTACATCTCTTTGATGCAGTTCAACAGTGCACTGGAAGGGAATTCGAGAATGTGAAGCGGTGACGCACGGCGCGTGACTCACCTTTCTTGATGGATTCGGCAGTGGCACAACGGGGACAGAAAAATAAGCAAAACTAAAAAAAAAATTTTTTTTTTCACAAAAATCGATTTTGATTGGTTGATTTATTTGAAAACAACGTCACGGTTGACTCAAAGGGTAAAATCGCTGTTGTGTTGCTGTTAGAGTTATAAGACTCTGACAGCAAATGCGTTTCGCTGTGGATCGCTGCAGCGATTGGCTAAAAAAAATTCAGTGCGAGACCCAGCGCTGCAGCTCCTTGTCGTGCAGAAGCAGTTACCGGCCGTTGAGGCCCCTACGATCTGTCTTGAAATGGAGTGAATGCCAATTTCGAGAAGTTTGCAATTTTTAAGCGCGCAAATTCGCCATGCAATTTTTAACTAAATTTATTAGTGGTAATAATTGATAACTTTAGGTATTCGGCTTCATGTAGTTTGCAATCTATTTTAGAAATTCCGTTTTGAAAATTGTTAGTGATATTTCAGAAATTCGTGTTTTTTTTTAAGTTGTACTAACATTTTCAAAATTCTGTTTAGAAAGTTTCGGTGATATTTTAGTTATGATATGCCTTAGGCAGGATGCCATTTGGCTAACTTTGTTTAAAAACAATCTTGTTTAAAAAAATTGCTTTAAAATTTCTTGAACATTTTTTTTAAATAGTGTGTACCAGTTTAATTAATAAAAGCTTTTCTAAAAAAAATCAATTCAAAAAGTCATTCCGGCCCTCCTGCTCCAGTTTTGGAGGCAATTAAATACCGTCTGATATTAAAAGACTCATTTCCCACGTCGTTGTGTTAAATTGAGTTGCAGATCGGAGAATGGTGTTTCGTGTTGAAATAAAGTAATTCTTTTAGAAATTAGATTCTTGAAAATGACCTTTTTTTAAGTTTGAATCTTGTTCGAAAATTTTTAAAACAAGATTGAGAAGCCAATGATTTAGAGAGACGCAATTTAGCTTAGGTCGTTGCTCTACTTCTTTCAGTTGTGTCAAATGGTGCCCAAAATGGTTTTTTAGGAGATCGTATTCTTAGGCACTGTACAATCAACAATTTTCGAAACACATCGTTAAGCTGCGTTGGTGTTTTAGATTTTGTTTTAAAAAATATGAGTTTGATCGTTCGAATTTTGAATTGGTAAAATTTGATTTTGAAAGCACCGTTTCAAACAATTTTGATTCTGTCGGGTAGAAGTACAGTTTGGTAAGCAGTAGTCGCTGCGTTGTGACTTGTTTGAAAATTTAAAGTCATTTCTTTGAATTGAGTTTGAATGATTTATTTAAATTCCGGTTTTCACTCTTAGAATAATTTTTAAATGGAATAAGAAGCAGTGTTTTAGAAACGTGTTCATACGCCAATTAAATTTAAAACTTATGAAAGTGTGATAAAAAGGCTGAAATATCAGTTTTATTGTCGTACGTATCTTTTAGTTTCTGTGTTTGTGTTAGGCATATTTTCTAGAAGAATAAACGATGTCAAAATGATTTTTAAAAAATTCAAAAATTCAAAATTGTGAATATTTTTTTAGAAATCACCTAACCTTTCATAATCTTGCGTAGGTGGGGAAAGAAGCATAAAGTTAGGAAAGCAGTGAAAGCACATTTTGGTAAAATCCATGAGTTGCAAAAACGCGAAAATCTTGGTGTTAGAAGATTTTTCCTTTTTCCGTACTTGAAACCGTTGATGGACTGTTGGACTATAACGACGCCGTGCACACGTTAAAATTCCGATTTCGGGCGCACGGTTTCTCTAACGAAGTTTTTTTTAATTAATAAGTTAATTTTAATTAACTAATTTGCCAAAACTGTTGAACATTTGTTAAGATTCACTTGGAATTTAGAACTCGATTTGTGTGTACAGAGACTTTCTCAAGTTTTGTCGGCGCATATCTCCGTCACTGGATCTTAGGCAAATGCGACCATTGTGATCTTCCAAGAGGACTTTGCTCTCTTCAGCAACTCCTGTCCTAGTCCAGACAGTTAATTGGCTTAGTTAATAAAAAAAAATAATCAATTGTAATTACCGTAATGAATTACTAAATACGTTAAATAATTAATTAATTACTGTAGAACAGCCACTAGCAACATGCCGTTTATAAATAAAGAAAAAAAAATTCACTCCTACAGATGACTGATTTGTTGGAAATGAGCGTTTTGATATGTTTTTGAAAATTTGAAAAAAAAATTTTGTTCAAATTTTGAAATAAAATAATTTGATTAGAACAACAAAACAGAAAGTCCAGTTTTTAATTAATCGAACATGTTTTTTAAACTTCCGAAAACAATATTTTAGAAACCACTACCGCATGACTCCATGCGGTGGAGTCATACGGTGGCTCCACTGACGAGCCGCATGACTCCACAATGACTCCACCGCATTTTCGTTGCGGAAGAACTAAACCGTCATTTTCAAAAACTTTTCTAATTCCCATTTTTCAAAATACAAGTTTCCAAAATTCTAAAAAAAAAAATCGTAACTCCACGACGTTGGCGACATTCATGCAATGGAGCACCGTGACATGCCTTTTTCCTCAATTAGATTAATTCGAATTTCTCAATTTGTAACCGATTTCTATATTTTTCAAACAATTTTATAAAATGTTTGAACAGATGAACTAAAAAATGTTTTAGTGCATTTTTTTCAAACTTCTCTACTTGCTCGATAGTTTTAGTCAATATGTAGTTTGTTTAACTGTCCAGTGTTGGATTTTCTGTTCTAAATTAAAAAAAAAATCATTCTGTTCTAAAATTTTTGAAAATTTTCGAGCAGTAGGTTTTTGACGCAGAGTCGTCTTTTAGTTTAAAACAAAAACATTTAACTAAATGTACCTCCCAAGGTAATTGGTTAATTATTTAACTTAAATATCGTACTACAGTTAATTAGTCTAGGGGAATTATTGGAATTTTTTTTCATGTTTTGCTACTTTTTAGTTTTAGAGCATTTATTAATGAAAATTAAATATAAAAAAAACAGTTTTTTGTTTCTCGATAGTTTTGATTAGCGTCACTTTCGCTAATTGCTGGATGTTGGGTTTAGTACACAAGTACAAATTATAAAACTAAAAGCGGTTTTTTGAACAAAAATGCGGAAATCAGCGATTGGACTTGAGTCGAAATCAGCGATTGGAAGTCCATTATTTTAACGTGTCAATTAATTGATGGTCGTGAGAGGTCACCTGTAGTTGACCTTATTTTTCTATTAATTCAATGTGTCAAGAAACTTGATAATTGCCTTTTTCCTGCATTGTGTTTTGAAAATTTAAATTCGACGCTGAACTTTGAACATTTCTTGAAATTTTTTGGCTAAGGCCAAAAACGAGTTCACGCTTAACTTGAGTCAACGTTCGGCTTCGATTTAAAGGAAATCCTACACATTGTCTGGACCTTTCAAATGCGGCGTTCTGATTGGTAGTTCGCTCAAATTCAAAGAGCCAATCAGCCAATTCTTGGTCGGTGAAAGGGGGGGGGGCGGTGAGGGGGAAACGAAATCATTGGATGACAATTTTGGATAAAAATTAGCATATTGTTTTAAGCAGAATATTAACAAGTTTGCTGTGTAAAATTTGTATTTTGCCAGATTTTTTGAAATTTTTGGAAAATGTTGGCGTGATTATTGCTATGAGCTTCTCATTCTTAAATTAACAAGAAAAAAGATGTTTAAAAAATGCACAATTTTGGAAATAGTTTCTAAACGTAAATGCTTAAGTAAATGTCATCAAAAGAAATTTTAAAATTGCAAAGCAGCCGTTTGGAACAATTATGTATTCTAATTGGTGAAATGAGACAAGATCGTAGTTTCGTAGTTTGCTTGCTGTGTTGACTTTAGTTAAACTCGTTGTAGGGCATGACATGTTCTAATTTTTTGGCAGGATGAACCGTGGTGGATTTTTGGAAAGAAAGCGCTGCAAATCGCTGAATTGGGAAACGGACATATGCGTAGATCAAAATGCGGAGTCGCAAAAACGTAGGTCAAAAAGCGTAGTTGCCCAAAAACGTATTGACCAAAAGCGTCGTGACCAAAAGCGTAGTTGCCCAAAAGCGTAGATGACCAAAAGCGTAGATGCAAAAAGCGTAGTGACCAAAAACGTAGCGAATTATTAATATCAATTAGGTAATCAAAATATAAAAATGCTTCAACTTTAATTGAACTAAAATTGTTTTAATTGTTAATTAATTTAGTTTGAGTTGAACAAATTCTTACCTTTTGAAGATAATTTGGGGCAACCATCCAGTTAAAAGCTTTATTGATTAAAAATGAACTTTAATAATGGATTTGGAATTAACTAATTTGATTAGTATACGAGATTTAGGTTAATTATTGTATTTTGGTGCAATATTTGTAGTCTTTATATTTATTTGCGGGTTTAGGTTTAAAAAATTTTTAAGATCAACAAAATTTAAGAATTATTACGCTTTACTTAATTAAATACGCTAAAAGGTTAAATTTTGTCCGCTACGTTTTTTGCTTCTACGTTTTTGGTCATCTACGCTTTTGGGCAAATACACTTTTGGTCACGACGCATTTGGTCACTACGCTTTTGGGCAACTACGCTTTTGGACCTACGCTTTTGCGACTCCGCTTTTGGATCTACGCATCCGTCCGCGAGCCGCTGAATTGAAGAAATTAAAATATGGCAAAGAAAAGTCAAACGCAATTTTTTAAAAATTCAAACAGCTGGATGTTGGTATTTCTAAAAGCAAGAACTATCAGAAACTCCTCCAGTTAAATTTTAGTCGACGACGTTTACTCATTGCACATTTCTTGTTTAAAATTTGTAGTTTTAGAAAACCTACATATTTTTTAAAACAAAATGAATCCTTTATGAAAATAAACGCACGCACGGTGCATTTCTTGCCTTTCTTGATGGACAACGGCAGTCGCAAAACAACGACAAAAAAAGTAAGCAAAACAGAATTCAGAATTTTCAAAAAATATGATTTTGCTTTTTATAAAATATAAAATCGCAATGTAAAATTTTATAAGCATGCGTGTACGGGTATGCAACTCCTATTTT
>JAQFYP010000107.1:0-37362 GCA_034694865.1 Bilobella braunerae
AATGTGTGACTAATAACTAGATAACCTAATGTCGCGATCGCGGTGTCGACGAGGTCGTTGGCATCGTGGTCGTGACACTACTCTTAATTTGTGAAATGTTACAGTGTTCCAAAAAAGGTGCACTGGGGACATAAGGAAGGCATTTGTGCCATGCACATGGGCATTGTGCACTGCACATGGAGCATTGTGCATTGCACGTGAACCGTTGTGTATTGCACATGAAGGATTGTGCATTGCACCTGGAGCATTGTGCATTGCACATGAAAGATTGTGCATTGCACAGAAATAGAATTACACGATGATTGCAAACAAAATTTACAGACTAAAGCTGGAAAATCGTCAATTTAAAACTGATGCAGATACGCAATAATTATTTAATTACTTAATTTATGATCGTCAGGAGACTAACAATAAATCCGTTTATTTATGAAATCCGCATTTCAAATTAGGTTTGCACCTTACAAATTAAACCTCTGCAAAATTTCCTAAGATACCTCTATATTTTTGTTTAATTCGACCATTTCAAGCGTTTTTAAACACTGAAATTTGTTTTAAATACATCTGTAATTCCAACTACTGTTTCCGGGGCTGTGGAAAAAAATAATACAACTTAAACTAAACGTGAACCTCAGTTAAAATAAATTACTCTGAGTTCAGCAATATTAAATTGGTTAGTGCTTTTAACCTTTGATCCTGAGTCTGGAATAGAGGTTAACTTAAAAATCCGGTTAAATCTCAAATGCAATTGGCCAAATGCATGAATCATAAGTTGCACTTTGGATCTATTTGTTCTTTACTGATGCTACCCAAATGGAAACATGGTTTACTTTTTATTTTTGGAAAACCTCGTTTTTCAATAAGATATTCCCATTTCCAAATCAGAACTCCAATAGAAACTTAAGAGAAATTATTCATCCAATATGGGCGCTCTATTGTACACTGTACTAGTAATTCCTATTGTACTTTCTACCTTCCTGGAACGTACAAAAAGACCGAATGCTGTCAAATTCCAGTATGTAAGAACAAAACTATTCTGGGAACTAGTCGAGCCATTCACAGTTGGAATGGAAGAAGCATGTCAGATCGTGGAACGTCCGTTTGAAAGCCGAAATTCAGTTAAGTTTGTTCAAATCATTTAGTCAAACATTATTTAATATTAAAGTTACATTAAAGATAAACCTAAGCCCGTAGTCATATAGTTTCTTGTACAGGACATAAATTTTTTCTAGTGTACAAAAATCTTTGAATGATTTCCTTTAGGTTGAAATTGTTTAAATAAAATGTCAATTTAATATTAAGTTCAAATTTTGTTACAGTTATAGATAAAATTCTTATTTATTCATTAGCACAATTTTAATTTGTATTAGGAAAAACACTGTACTAAATTTAATTCAAGTTAATATTTTACGATATTCTCAGTTTTTTAGGGATGTGGTGCATGCGACAGTATCTGTGTTTTGTTATGAAAATACAAACAATAACGCATAGCTTAGCAGATAACAGTTATACAATTAAGTTTCAGACCAAGCTCAACTCGTACATTGATTAAAATTTCAGCAAGTCAAAACCCAATGCTGTGTTGCCGAGAATTTGACTCCTAGGATTCGAGACCTCTCGCGCGAAGAAATTTTAAAGGCCAATTCTACTTTGCACAAGTTCATGAAGAATTCGTCTTTAGATTTTGTCATGCGCTACAAAGGCGAACTTCCGGTGATATGCAGAGTTCTTCCTGAATTGTACAAATGTTTCCTATTCGGCTACGCAGACGGAGTTCAATGTTGGGGTTTAGCCAAATTGGAATTCCAGCTTTCAGGATACTACATACGAGGGATTTGCAAAAACTATTCAGAAATTCTGCGTATTCTAACTCTTATAACTAACATTGTAATTATATATGAAATGTAAAACTTATGTTTTATTCAGATCTGATGTCACCACAGTATTCGTCATGTTTTCAAGAGTCCTATCGAGTAACGTCGGAATGCTTCAACCCTCAGGCGTATGACCAGTGCATTAGGTAGATCATATTATTCTACTCGTATTTTAGTGTCTGCAAAAAACCATTTTGTTAAAAAAAAAATTAATAAGTGCAAATAATGGGTCAAATTGCGTCACGCATGTTGGTCTCAGGACATATATATATACATTTTTATACGGTAGAGGACAACTTTCATTTTTGAAAATTGTCACGAAACCGGTCAAGTTTTGTATTTCTGCATTGTTTTCACTTTTAGATCGTATTATTAGAATCAAATGGATTAGGATTAGAGTAAAATTAATAGAAAATTAATAATCTTCGTCGCCAATTGTAGGAATGCAGATTGTATCAAGCGCGTCTTCAAACCCTGCGGCGTCCCAAATATGAAATCTCTCCTCATCAAGTTGTTTGACCAAATTGGGCTCGACGCTGGATGCGATATTGTACTAAAAGTCAAATATAGTGCGTTACATAAGCAACTGGAAATTGAATTTATAGCAACTCCATTTTACTTCTCTCAGTTAATTAAAAAATTAACAAATAATTTAAAATACCGGATTCAAATTTAATCTCCACTTGCTAAACACACTGCACTTCTTTTACTAAACTAATTGTCACAAATGACTTAAATTCTAATTTGCCTTTTTCGACAGGATCCAGATATTGCGCATAAAGGTAGTCGGTTCAAACTGACCAAAAAAGGTCAACTTTTATGAAGTGGTAAGTTTGCAGATTATAAAAAAAAATTTAAGAAGTGAATTCAATTTTATGGCATAAAATTACATATTTATGCCGTTTCACAATTAAGGGAGCGGAATTAACCTGGATCAAGCTTAAGAATGACGCGAAAATTTCAAAAATTCAAAAATTTCAAAAATTCAACAAAATTTTTGTTGAGTCGGACAATCATACTGGACCAGCTTAATAGAGGTATCTTAAGGCCTTGGAATGCTTCTGAACGAAAACTTTTGGTTAAGTGGGAAAATGTTAATTATAAACAAATATCTGAAAAAATTGCGTCACTATATCTAGTTGGTACGATCAAGAAAAGTGTTCCTAATTTTAGACATATTTAAACCTGCCTTTTTAAATTGAGTTTTGTAAAAACCTTGAGTAATATCAACGTTTGACGCAAATTTGCAATTTGATTAAAACAAAACCAAAATACGTTTGTAGTACTATTTAGATTAGAGCACTTTCTAATAAACGATTCTAATAAGCTTAAATCCGTTTTAGTGGTTAGCCATTAGGTCGATTTATAAGCAATATGCTTTGAAGCAAAAATTATTCTAAACATTGATAACAACCCCAGGGATAGATAGAATAGAGGGTTCGAAAATATTGTTATTGTTTAAAAAAAATTGACAATATGTGAGCATATACAATATGATGACATAAAGGGAAGTTGTTACTGTCATCAAGCTGAACTAATAAATAAATTATTCATCTGCGGTTCACCATTGCATGTCAAAATTCAACAACTTGGTACTTTGTAAAAATTTGTTTATTTGATATTATTACTTATAACAACAGAAAGTGATCCTTACAAACTTCTTCTTCTAAAATAAAGTGAGTAATCTAAAAATTTACTTAAGTATAGTGTGGTGCCATAGCGGACGGATAGGACGCGGCATTCATATTCTACTAAATTAGTATTTTATTTAGCATTAGCACCTAAACCTAACCTAAGTTGGGATTAATGAGGATCGATTTGAAGGCACGGCACTGGGAAGTTGTCCCCCACCAAAACGTTATGCGGTATTGAGGGATGTCAGCTTGCAAATATAATTCATGCTCTTTCCATTCAAGGTAAGAGAATGGAGCGCCATAATTAAAAAAAACTTCAAAAGTTCAACCGTTAGAGAGTCATCGCGGCATTCAGCCGAAAGAATTGAGGGTTCTTATTAAGTAGGTAATACATTCCGTAATAACCAAGGTATTGAAGTTACTACAGAAAGAGTAATTTGCAAACTTCCGCCTAAACCTTTGTTCTGGGAGACGCCAGTTGTTGACGCAAAAAAATGCTTGCTCTGCTGTGAATTCTGCTTGTGAATTATCCAATTTAAGGTTAGTATGCCGGTAGTCCAAGGCCGATGCAATTGCCACGAATCCGTTTGTGAAAACCGATTCCAACATTTCCTAAGTGAAAAGTAAATCAAATTAAATGTAATTATCTGTAAGTAGACAAAGGCAAAACGATATACCTGGTTTTACATATGGATAAGAGAAAAAAATAGCGTGGGTAAAAAAGGGACTGGTCGCAGAGTTCGGCATTTTTTCTAACATTTCCGCTCAATAAATTTTTAGTTTAGAAATGAACAAACCTATCTTGTGTTTCATAAAGGTAGTTTGAAATATACGGTTGCAAGCGAACGAAGCAAAGTACGTTTGATGGAAATTGGCCACATTGAAAGTTCAAAATTCAAAAAAGTTTTAAAATCTCAAAATTAGAAAAGGTTTTCAATTAATATTTTTGAAAAATAAACCCGCAGTGTGCAACCTTTATGACGCCCGAAGAAGGACTTGATAATTGACATATTTTCATCAATGCAACCATTTTGTTGTTTATTTTCTAACATAAATTTACATGGATATGAAATAGTCATATCACCATGTTTACCAAAGCAACCATTTTGTTTGCTCTTTGCGAAAATAATTGATAAAATAGTCGTAACTACATATAAACGTCGAAGGGAGTATATGTGCGTGTGTGCGTGCGTGCGTGAGCAAGCAACCTTGTTTTGGTAGGTAAAGTTAGGTTTGTAAAATTTTGTCCATTGACATATTTGCAAAGCAAAATCGCTAAAACTTACTATCAAATTAATCGATAGTTGCCGCTGATTCTAAAGGTGCAAACCCCGTCTTAAATGGGTTAAATTTAGAAAATGTAGCCAAAATATATTCTTGCCGAGACTCAGCAAGCTCTTCCACACTTCTTTTAGCAACTCTACCCAACTTACAAAATATGGAAATATCGGTTTAAAATCGGTTATTAGTAAAAAAAAATAATAAAATTAGCTAATTTTAGGTTTAGGTTTACGCTGGTTGGTTTAGGTTACGCGCGTTTTTGACGATTTAAACTTGGTTTAGGTTTAAAAAAAATGGTCACCCCAAGCGCTGAACAAATTATAGGTAAATCTTTGCGCGACCACATCAGCCACTGATATGGAGAAGTACGGCCGTGAAAAAACGTTCATGTATATGATCTTGCAAAATTCGTAAATACACGTTGACGATATGTTATAAGTCGATTTCTTTTACTTGTGCTTGTAATAGACGTCGTTACTTGATTGGTAACTTGGATTTTGACAGTGTAATGCATCTCTACAATTGCTTGCGCATTGGAAACGTCTTTCACACCAAAGCTTTCTCTTTCTTCTTCCCTGTGGCTCTATCCCTCTCTCAATTTACAATCGTGAACGTAGGTGCGTTCACGCCTTTGTTCTACAGCCAATTAGGACTGCTCCTCAGCTACCCCTCCGTGACAATTGTACTCTGTCACGTCTTCATCATTGTCACCGTCACGAAAGCGTCGGGTCTCTTCACCGCCACGGCTGCCACAATCCTTCGGCAAATGGCTAAGGATCGTCATGTCATTTATGCACACAAAATGAGAATGCTTAGGCCGATTCGAGAAATACTCGTCTACATCGGAACATTCTATTTCATAGATCCTGGAACCCTGCTTGTTACATTAGATGTTATAATAGTTAATTTGATAAATGTTCTATTAGCATATTAATAGATATTTTAGTAGTTATTGTAGTTATTATAGTCATAATTGCTAATAGTAACAAAAAGTGCGCAATGGAAAGTCGTTTCTCATCATGGGTTAAAAATTCCACCAAGAACTAACAACTTTTTTACTTATTAGTACAAAACTCAAATGAATCCCATTATATTCTCTCTTACTTTGCAATTGTTAACGTTTTAACTTAAATACAAATTTTCATAATACATTTTCAAAACAGTATTTTAAGCCGGAAAAACAACTCCTCTCGGGGTTCTAAAACTAGTTCGCGTTAAGAAATAAAAAGTTTACTCCAATAATTTACCATTTCTTGGATTGTTTGTCTATGAGGCCAAGTTGTGATGATAATTTTTCTGCAGGTTGAATACGGCTGACCACTTTTAATTTATTAAAAGTGTTTGCATAGGGGATTTTATTATACAACGCATAATATTGATTATATTTAAAAAATGCAATTTACTTGAATTTAAGTAATAGGGTTTGGCGATAGTCGTCTAGTTATGTTGTGAAGAAGAGATAAATGCCTGCAATAACCTTCCGAGCCCTTGATTTTTCAGAAAATTACAATAGAAACAGATTTTTGTGGCATGTGGCCTATTGCTATGAAATTGTTTTCTACTTTCCGGAGTTTTTGTGTTAGCCAAATCAGTAATATTTGATTTCGATGGAGGTACCAGCTCAGCAAATGCGGCGGCGAGGAACCCTCTTTTCCGCTGTGTTTCCCTTCAAGAGGGCACTTAAGTCACCTGCAAAAACGCACCTCAACCCTCTATTCACTCTGCCATCTTCATCTAATGAGTCTTTAAACTTTGATCCGTCATTTGTCCTGGTAAAAATACTAGAGGCTTCGCTTATCTGCACTAAAGACAAATACGGTATGAAATAAACTTTGCAGAGAACTATACAGCTTCCGACTTAATACATTGTTTTGCTAAATGAGAAACTTTAATTTTGTTATATTCTAATTCTACTTTATTTTTCAGAAAACATGAATGTTTTTGCAAAAGTTTCAATTGGAAAAGAAAAGCACGAGACACGGCCGATAAATAAAGGAGAAAACATGCTTTCTTGGAAAGATGAGCCTATTTTGCTGTAAGAAATTGTAACCAAATTATTATGCGTTTAATTTGAAAATTAATTTCATCAAAAAAACTTTGTAGTGAAATTCCTGAACATGGAAATACAGCAGCAATCACTGTTGGAATATATCTTCGAAAGCGACTTGCAGATGAGTGTCTCGGGATTACTGCGATTTTTCTGCGTGATTTTCAACCAAGTCACAAGGAACGTTTCATGGTCTGCAACCTCCAATCAAAATCAGACAGCAGAATCACAGGTGAAGTAACTATTTCCGTGACGTTCAAAGCCACTTCAGACTCTCCACCTGAGCATCCGCCGGAGTGTCCCTACGGTGGCAGTTGCAAAAGTCTAAATGTATTCCAGCGACAAGCATTGGAAGGTGGCAAGCTACGGCGAAATAGTAGCTTCAATACCAACACAGACTTTCCGCTTTGTTCTAAGCCCCTGCAGTACGTTAAGCCCGTTGTCAAGGTCACTGACTCAAATGACTCTGATTCGGATGAGGATAAGGTTTTGGTGAGGTCGGCCAGAGGGCGTGTCAACAGCCTTTTTGAGCTCGAAGGAGTTGGGGCAGAAAGACCTTCCATTCACAAAGTGTCGGAGTCATCAGAAGGAGTTCAAGACGCCAGTGCGAGTAAGTTAGAAGAACATTAATTGAAAACCAAGCAAACCAGTTCTAGGTTATTGGTACCCTTAAAGGATCCTGTAGGTGTTTGTGGAACTGTAATTTTAATATTGAGGGTCTCCAGCCTGAAAATTTAAGTAGTTAATTAAGCAGTTAAATTTAAAATTCTGTTCTACAACCTTGAAAAAGGTCCTTAAAGTTACCACTGTTCTTGGACAGGCTTGTTTAATTACTCTTCACCTAGAAATTTGTAAAAAAAAAATCTACTCTTAATTTGCGAGCTGTTACAGTATTCCAAAAAAGGCGCACTGGGGCCTTCCTGAAGGCATTTGTGCAATGCACATGAGGCATTGTGATTGTACATGAGACATTTTTCATTGCACATTAGGCATTGTGCATAATTGTTGCTGCGGTTATACAGTTACGGAACCACAAACCGCATGCATAATTGTTATTATATGTTACACACATTTGTAATGAGACACTTGACGTTAAAAAATGAGACCAGGACACTTGGACGGGGGAGTCAAAGGCATTCCCGTCTTACGGCGGGCTGTTTAGCTAGTAATAATAATTTGAAAGCTGTTGGGTTTGAGCCCGGATTGTTCTACGTTATATTCAGACGTTTTTTCGCGTAGGCTAAGGCAGTGAAGTTGAGACCCATAACAAAACACATTTGAAAAAGGCTACTTGCACGCACGATTCCGTCTTTAGTAAATAGTAGATTAAAACATGAAATACCGGCGTTTAATGTTACTGACTTTGATTTCACTGTTCAACATTTTTTATTCAGCAGTAATCCGCTCATGAAAGTACATTTTGTTGCATTTTTTTTTAGAATTTGAACATGATGTCGAGCAGCTTCCAGAAGAATTCAGGGGAAAGTCTCGAATTGTGAGTTCAGTCTCTCTATATATAAGAATAAAAATTTCACATGTGACCACTGCCTGAGTTTTGGTTTTGACTACAAGGCCCTTGTAGAGATCATCCTTAGCTTGAGGGAAGTCATCCAGGAGCAGGACGAGAAGCTGCTTGAAATGCAAGAATATATTGACAATCGCTTGGCAAGCATTCTCGAAGCGAATCCTTCACTGCTGGACGCCACACCCAACACTCTTGTCAATCCCAGCTAATGTTACAGCCCAGTCCCTCCTGAGTAAATTTTACACTTTCCTTACAGCATTTATTTACAACTTGCAAAAAAACCGAGAAAAAGACAATTTTGATGCTCATTTAATTGTCGTCGAACTGATGAAGAATGGCAAAACTTTAGTTCTATTTTAGCATTCTAAAGTACAGTTATAATTTCCTAATGCAATTGTAGCTTTGAAGTGCAATTGCAATTGAGAAACATAGACGGATGCAAAAAAAAAATATTACTTTGGTTAATTAGTTTTATTGTATGTAACTATGTATTACATTTCCTGCTAGATATTCAAGTCACTCACCATACACTGTATGTTTGAGGCCGCAATATTATGTTTGCGGTAGGTTAATCTTAGGAAATAAAATACAATTTTCAACTTTGATTCATTTTTGCAATACATAGTATTAATTCATTCTGCCTTTTATGTAATTGTGATTAAAGTGTATAAGCAATGTATGACTTTTAACTACCGTAAAGACAATTTTAAATTCTTTAGTTGTGTAAGATCAGATCTTACTTGGTAGTGGGGAGATGCTTCTTCGTTTAACTCTACTGGACCACTAACGATGATCAAGTTTAGCACTAGTATGCAAGAATTGCGGCCGTGGTCCTAATAATTGTTTTCAACGTTTAAAAATAAATTACTGAAATTTTGTTTCACATGCAATTAGCGGCTCTTAGGTTAATTGTTTTCCCGTAAAACATATAAATTTTACATTTTGTTTGGTAAACCACTTAAGTAAGTATTACTCAAGCCAGTTTAACAGATTTTAAGAACATGACATCATCTCGGAAATTAAAATTTATGCCTATGACTTGTCTCTTTATTTGCATCGGCGTCTTTAGTTACCAAAACCATCGGCTTTGTACTGGTACGAAAGCACGCACAGATTTCCACAGGGTGATGACTAATGTGAATATTAGCATGGTTGCCGTCTGCATTTTTCCTCTAGGTGCCATTCAATACAAGAAGCATTTAGGTTTACAATTTTTGATTTAACTGCAAGTTTTACATCCAGTGGACGCTTGAAATTGAAAAGTCAGAGCTAGAAACTAGACGCACCAAGGGAACTGCCATCTTCGGGCGGGGTCATTCGGCTATATTTAATAAGTAATTGAAATACTGCAGCATTCACAAAATTGAATTTTATTTTTGTTCTACTGTTTTAGTTTGGGCGTAAATGAAGTAATTAATTACTCGTCTTCATCATCCTTACTCTTCTTCTTGCCCTTCTTGCCATCGGAACAATTCTGCAAAAAGACAAAAAGCAAAAGTTTGCACAATATTGTAAAATTTTGTTTTTAAATAAAACCATTTGGAAATTATATTACTACCTTAAACCATGCTTTCATTTCACAGCCGGTGAATTTTGCGCGAGATTTTTTGTCGTCGTCGTCAGTGAATTTGAGCTTTTTAATTCCTTCCCCTTCTGCACACTCCTTCATTGATTCTTTCATTCCCTCATGGACGTCTTTTGGAAGAGAGTTTTCAATACGCTTGTTAATTTCATCCAAGTCAATCTTCCCATCGACTATAGTTTTCAGGACTTTCTCATATTTACACTTGAAAAAATCCTAGATAAACAATGTTAAAATATTTGAATTTAGGCTGGTTTAAGATCAATGAACTGGAAACGCTTTACTTCTACTAATTCAACTAATTGGTTAATTCTGCAAAAAAAAAGAAGCTCCAGCTATATACAAACCTGCAGTTTTTCAATCAAAAACCATACTTAAGCCATTTTGTTTGGTTTAGTTTTTTAAACAAAACACAACGCGCGGTTTTGAATAGGCGGGTATTTAGATTTTTAGTTTTGGTTTCAAATTGCAATAATTTCTAAGCCGCATTAACTTCTAATATAAGGTTATTAATATTTTAAAGCGTGTTTTTACCATATCCAAGAATCCACCATCCATCATCTTCTTCCATTTGGCCTTTTTGTCATCGCCATCTTCCTCCTCATCAGACTCCTTCTTCTTCTTGTCCTTCTTTGACTTCTCCATCTTCTCCTTCAGTTTATCAAGACAGGCACCCAACTCCTTCTTCTCATCAGCATCCACCTTGATGTCCACACCTTTGCATTGAATCTTCTTTTTTTCTCCAGCCTATTTAATCAAGCGGTAAGAAATCGGTTCAGATTTGCAAATTTAGGTAACTTACAACAGCGCTGACAATGGCAAGGGCCAGGACGAGTATCAATACTTTGGTGGCCATGGTGGGGAACAACTAGAGACACAAATGACAGTAATTTTCACTTTTATTCCAATCTACTTCCTACTTTAGCATCCTGATTCATTTATCAAAAGTATCCATCGGAAGGTTCTATTACCAAAATCTTTAGAAATGATCCCAATCCTTGGAAATTTGTCATCCAATTAGGGCCTTTGGAATATAGCCCAAAACGGAATAAGCTAATATAATTGGAATGCATGTGTCAAACGTATCACGAAATGTGTAGTTTTGAAGGTACGTGGACACAATATATTAGATCCTCAATTAGTAGAAGCTTGTGTAATGCGCCCTTGTGATTTGGACCAATCAAAAACTGGGCTATTCAAACAAGCATTTATTTCAGTACAAGGACCACGTAGAGTGCTAGGTCACTTGGGGGAAATCTAAGCCGTGATTCAGAAATTTTTACAAGTCGTTTCTATGCTAATGTCAAGTTTTTCAGTTTAACTCGAAACAAACAAAATACTGTACAATACTACAATGTCTTACAGAGAAAGATCAATTGTCATAGGAAAAGCCTATTGCATATTTTTTTTAATTCGTCTCAGGCTGTATATGCCTCCGGTTTAACCTAAAACTGCGGCATTTTAAGCATACTGAAGCTATCAAATTAAATGCATTAAAATTTGCAATGCTACAACCCTAGATATCTGAGATTTTATTATGGAACCTGACGAGGACAATGACAAAACGCAAGACGTGCAAATTTATATGTAGCATGCAAAGTTTTAAAAATTTATTTTTGATGAAACACACACGCCAGTAATAAGGAAACTACAGTCTACCACAAAGTATGTTTTAGATTAAAGGCTTTAGGCCTACATAAATCAAGCATGTATATTTGCCGTGGAGTACAACTGAAAAGCGTCATAGTCAAACACACATGGTTTTATGGAAAATTTGACTAGTTTTCTTTAAGTATAAAACAGTAGACTTGCTGTGAAGTTTGTGTAGTGGCCGTTAAATGGCATGTTGTTTGTACTTTTCTGGACGGGTGCTATTAGCAATGTAGAATTTTGCAGGTGAAATTTTGGTTCGAGAGTCTATGAATCGACATTGAGGGCTTATAAATTTGCGAGACTAGTTAAAATTTCCCGACTTAAGATCACCGATTTATTGTGTTAATTAACTAACTATACCAAATGTACGTCATACGTTCTGACAGGACATAAAACCCTTTCATTCGGCGTATTGGCGGTATATTAAATAACTCCACTCTAATTGCCCTGTCATGATCATCAACTAAAACTCAACTACAATTTCCTGACTATAAAAACCGAAAGATAAGTTATTTCAATTTTGATTCAGATCCGGTTGAAAGATGAGAGTTGTAAGTAATCAAAAAATATACCAGAGCTATTTTAGTGTATATTTGGAATATTCAATTTTACATTTAATTTTGCCATGTTTACAGGCAGTTTACACAAGCGTTTGTTTGACCATCATCGTAGGCTTCAGTATTGGAGACGAGCAGAAGGTAAGTTCGGATGAGGCAGCTTGTGGAACGGCATTGGAACAGTCAGAACATGATTTGAAACAAGCGACAGGAGCCATCGTTTCGCTCACAAAAGCACTGGTAGTGGCTGCCTACAACATGACTAAATTGGAGGAAGATTTGAATTTAGTGGTCTACGGCACCAGGACCGTCTATGACAGTGCCACTGGTCACTATGAAGCTGTCATGTGCGAACACAAGTCAACTCAAATCACATGTCATCAGGGAAAAGTACTCAAAATAATTTCGGCCGACTACGGACGCCACGACACAAGAACTTGCTTCCATACAGAAATATATACAACTAACTGTTCAAGCAATAAGACGATGCCGTATATATCCAAAAAGTGAGTTCACAACACTTATTACTTATTATTAGCATAAATATATTTATTGATATATTAATAATATATATCGAAGAATATGTATCACATACACATTTACCAATCTAGAATTTTTTAATATGAATTGAGAAGGAAGGTAGATTGTAAGGAATAATGTGTGCTTTGAGTTACAGTTGGGTTGTACATATATACAAATTAATGTGTGTTTGTTGTAGGTGTGATTCAAATTCGTCTTGTCGTGTCGCTGCAAATTATCTAATATTTGGAGACCCATGCGTCTATACGCACAAGTATTTGAAGGTTGTCTACAAATGTGTTTAATAGAGAAAATGTATTGCAACCGCGTTAAATAAAATGTTGCAAATTGTAAAATTACTCATTGCCTACCACACACAAATAAACAGTGTACTCTCATCAGCAGTTATTACAATAATATTTTTCAAAGGTACTAATCATCTGATATGCGCCTTTTGTTCGTCTCTATCTAGATAAGTTTATCTGGATTTTATCCTACGCATAAATTTAGAAAATTTTTGTTCAAATAGACGCAAGACTTGAATTGAAGTAAAAGAAATCATTATACGCGTTTACATAATTACGGCACTTATTTTGTAAATCACTGCAAAATAACCGGCGGTTCATAAATAAGATCTATATGATGTGCTTGTCATTATGGTTTTTGTCTTGTATAATTTCAATTGTTTTTAACAACTTACAATAAATAGTGGTTATCATATAACTGCTTTTTTGGTTTTTTAATAATTGTTTTTTTTTTACCTCAAATATTAGCATAACTCGAATGCTCTCGTTATGCATCCACATAAAATCTCCAAAATCTGGATAGTTGCCAAACCCCGCCTAAATCAAACTCACTGACTTTTAATATTTGTCACTACGTTCAAGTTTAGCTCGGCTTGATTAAAAACCATATTATTTCCATGCTTAGATATAGATTAAACGTTTATTAAACCTAGTTAATTTCACACGTTTAAATTATTACCAAACGATTGAACACGTTTGTACATTACTGTTGCATGTATGTATAAGTCTCTATATTAAGACTAAAATTTAGTCAAATGGTAATAAGTGGACTTATAATTTTTACAACCTTAAAATACTGACAAGGCAAGTGTAAAAATTGATTTTTCTTATAGTACAATATCATAAATTGCTTACTATTTAGATTATACTTTCACATTATAACATTAGCACAAGATAATTACTATGACTATGTTCCCTTATAGTCAAATGACGGCGCCGCACCTGAGATCCAACACTGTGGGAGATAGTCGGGGTTAATTTTGTGCAAACTTATCCTGGACTCACCTTAAAAATCAAGTTAAATATATATAAATATAAAGCGTGTTCAAAGTCCAAACGCCTCTTCGTCACCACGATAGCAACTCATAATGATTAATCTATATTTTAGTATGTAACTAAGGTGAGCAATTGGTAAGTAAGCTTACAAGATTCTCTTATACAAATTATATAATATTGTCATTTTATTATGTGTCATTTTATTATTAACTTGGTACTTTGCACGGAGTATATATTATTCATATGCATTGTAATTCACTTTTATGCTAAGGTTAAAATTTAGAAATAAGTATTAATAAAAAAAACAACACTTCAATAACTCATAAATTTTATCTAGTACATTTGTTAAGCTGTATGTTGTAAATCAAACCTTGCATATTTTCAATACGAGGTTAAATTCAAGCTTTTAAGAAATTGCAACCTGTTAGGTAAAGCTACCAAAATTCAAGTTGAAATCCTTGAAATCATAAACTTATATGCTTAACATAGAAAAATTTTACAGGAGGATATGGGTTGCAGAAATAGCCGATCCAATTGAATCAAAATTTGCAAACATAGGATATGCATTATTAAATTGTTTGTATAATGAATTTGAATATAAAGCGTTCTCTTATATCTGTTTGCGCAGTGATGCGGAGGCGACGGGATAACCAACCAGACAAGGAAGCTCCTGAAAAGTTCGGAACTTCGTGGCTTTGGAAATACTTGTATCTCACGAGATGGCTAATTTTAGGACTAGTTCTCAGCCTCGTATCTGTCATTGTGCTGGAGCAGGTCCATTCCAGCATCTTCCCATCTCAAGATGATGGAAAATTAGTATTGGGATTGATTAGTTCTAACGATCTGTCAACATGGACCGCGGAAAACGACCTTCAGTTCCTCGAGCCTATTCTCCAGAAATTTGGTAATTTTAATTTCTCGACTAATTTCCACTTCTTAAGACATGGCGAGCCGTTTAGTCAATGTATTCCATTGCATAACAATTCAGTTTTGTCTCAAGTCACTCAAAATTTTAGGAAATTTCCGCAACTATTTTTCAAGTCAAGGCACGAAGAGGCTTGTTATGATGTACTTTCTCGTGCAATATCCAACGCAAATTAGTAGAATTGTGGGTGTTGGCTCGTGGCTATGTAGCACTCCCGTAAACCACGCTGTTTTAGCTGTAATTAATCAATTAGGAGTCACGCTCTGCAGATCTTGGATCGATTACCTGCAAAATTTTCCTTGTGCGCCTTTTAGCCGGAAGACCAGTTCCATTCGGAATGCTGCGTGCAACCGAATACATTTACAAAATGTTGGGCTCCGTAATTTTCCATTATGACTTTTCAAATGAGAGATAAACATAATGCATACTTGAAGACTTGAGTTATTTGGTTATTATTACAACAAACATGGAAGTTAAAATTTCAAAACAAAATTTAGAGTTTTGTAGTATTGTGTTGAGTAGTATTAGTCTATGCTGTTTTTGAAAATCTAAGAACGCCTTTCGAGGAACCCAGACAGCCAATTTTTGCAAAATTTGTTTTTTGCTTCGGGTATAATACCTAGGAATCTAGCATTATACATAACAAAATGAAGCCATGTACCTTATGTGAGTTATCTACGCTAACAGATATCAGAGCATTGAGGTACAAAAAATCGTGATTTTAGCATCTGTCTTGTTCTAAAAACTAGACAAATATCCCAAAGAGAGCCCATTATGCATAAATATTGCAGAACCACCTTAAGTTTCTGCCTTGGATTGTGATTCCTGTTTTCACTTTAAAAAAAAAGAGAGATGATAAATGGATCGATATTTTTTCCAAAGAGCGCAATGTCGAAAAGTGGGACATCAGAAAGCCTGGTTTTATTGATTCGCTTCAGTTGGCAGCCTTGTGATCTTCATTTCATTTTGAGTTGTGTTCCGTGGTGCAGGTCACCAAGGTCACGGGCAGGTCCCACTCAACTCAACAGTTCGTCGCAAGTCCCTTAACAGTCAACACCAAAAATTCCAAATTTGGACGGTTGGAAGTTGAGAGTGGAAGATTTGACTGGAGTGTGTTGTTTTGCATTTGAATCTCATCATCAGAAGAGACGATGATTGATCGTTGGATTGTAAAAAATAGTTATCAAGGCCTTGGTGGAACAACCCCACCAAAAACTATAAACACTCATTTTCAGTCCTACTCCCCACTACTTCGCATAATTCAACACCAAAGCAATAGCACATGCAAAAGTGTTAAATTTACCTCAAAAATACCCTTCGTATAGCTCTTGCCTAAGATGAAACTATTAGTAGTGTAAAAACTATTTGACTGTTGTAGAATACTATGAATTCAGATAATTTTCCGGACGTTGAATTGTTAATAGTGAGTTTTGCTTGTTAAACCGTATTCAAAAAGTTGAATTCAACATTGCAAGAGAAGAAAAGTTTGTTTAGAAAACGCATTTTCATCAGTAAATGGTGTGTGAACTTTAGTGATGATAGCTGTGAGACCACGAGGAGCTCATGGTAAGAGTGCCCATCACCCCTAGAATCGGTTGTTAGCACTCATCAAAAAGCTAGTTACATGTTGAGTGTGACACAAACGCAAATTTGTAAATTACCGCTTCGAGTCCAATTAACAATAACTTTAATTTTAAGTACAAGCAACAATTTATTAGACTTGTTTTTTTCTTGAGTTTTGACTTTACTTTTGTTTGTTGGTTTTATATATAAGTAAAATTGATAAATTAAATTTGCAGGAATTGTGAGTCTAGTGTCCGTAGTTCAGCTGGATTCGCTTGCGCAAGGGGAACGTACTGATTGGACGCTGCCAAAGGATGAACACGACGATATTCTGAAGGGGTCAGAAGGTCAAGTTGACGTTGAAACTTCACTGTCTACATTAGTGAAGAGAATACCCGTTCAAGACAGGCAACGCCTCCATCGGGCTGCCCTAATCCTCAGGCAACGCCTTATTCTCCGCCTCTGGCTCGATGATCACGGACTCATCGAATACGCACAAAGGTAGTGTATGCACAATTCAAATAAATCTACTACTTTTATATGTAAAATTTACACCTACATTAAGTACAACATAATACTTCCAGAAGTTTGTAGCATTCTAGTTTCTATTACAAAATAACATTATCTTTGAGCTTGGTATTAGGTCGTCTAAGATTTTATAACATTAATTTTGAAAAAAAACACTTTAATTAAATTTTTTAACTTGTACTTACATATTATAGTTATTTTTAATTGACCTAAAAACAGGGCAGGTGAAGTAATTAAGCCAAGTCGTTTTATGTAATAGTTTCCACGACGACTAATTTTTGCTGAGACTGATCATAGTGTGGTTGGCCTTGGGCAAAGCTATCGAAAGCAAGTATTAGGAGGAAGTTCATTGAAAGAATCCCTTCCTTCTGAAGCCTAATTAAGGTGCCTTAATTTAGAATCAACAGTGTTGGAGTGAACTCCATCGAGGATGCCTATTGGTTCGAGGACTTGAAGCGGCTGGAGGAGGTCATAGGTCAAAAGGTCATTCCACTCTGGACGCTTGCCCGACAGTCACTTCCCACTGGCATCGCTCCGCTCGAGAGACTCAAACTCACTCTCTGGAGTCGTATTGTCGCTCTGGACCAGAAAACTATTTGGGAAACTTGGGGTAAGCCAATTTGCCATTAGTGCGATGTCTTGCTGAGCATTTTGCCCAATAAACAAAACTTCCTCATACTAAAAAGAGATCTTTTTTGCTGAGCCTAATATGGCTAAAATAACGAAAAGCTACAAAAATGGTCTATGAAACAGAAAACTGAAGTGTGAACTAAGATCACTATTGATAATAATAGTAAAACTAGCAAATAATTTATATACAAAAATTATTCGAAGGTTTAAATTCGTTTTACTTTAGGTAACTTTTTATAATGTCCATGCAGCCGGTATTGGGTAATAAGATCTACAGTGTAATCGCAACCTCAAAAATGTCAACAACGTAATAAATTCATTATAAAAAATGCCAGCATAAAAATGTTAACACCTTAATATTGTTGACAAATGTATAATTCCCCGTTCAAACCAACGCAGGGAACCAACAAATCTATTCAAAATCAATCAATGCTTGTAGTTTTAAGATGCAGTTTTAAAAGTGAGGTTTAGGATTTGAAACAGCGCGTAAGTATATATTCTACGGACAATAATTAGTGAACCAAAAGTTCCGGATTTCGTTCCCGAAAGTCTTTCATATTAAGGTTAGGTTTAGGTTTATGTTGACATTTTTAAAGTTTCTGCAGTACTATAGCGTTGTACTCTTAAGTTGTTGACATTTATCGTGATGACAGTGTTCTTAAGTGTTTGACATTATTTAAACGCATTATACGCTGATGACATTATTCTGTTTAACATTATTTTGTTGACATTGTGGCATTGAATCATGAAGTCTTTGCATAGCTCACTCTAAATAAAGAAAAGTAGACAGAACTTGAAGGTCGCCAACTTACTTCACTTCATTTCCTTACCCTTCAACTCTTTACAGCCTCCGAAATGCGCTGTTCAAAATACATCGATGCTATTGTCATCTATACGTTTGATAGCATGACTACGAAGGCGTATTTTTTGCACATTATCATCTTATCGAATGGACAATGGACTAGTGATGTAGGCTTATTTCATGCTTTTGTGCTTAGCGTGAAAAATGAATATGCCGTGGTTGCAAAAAATGAGGGTGTTTCTGCGGCTGGATGAGGGAGAAGGGCCAATGTGCTTAAATTGCAGGTAGCTTCTGCTTTCGGATGAATCACTGAATGTGTCGGAGGGAGATTTTTTGTGCAGTGCGTTTTGAATGTAAAGGTTATTCACTCCCTTTTGTTTTTACAACTTCCTTCTTCACTCCATGCTCTCAGTTCAGGATGACACAAGAGCATCACCAGAATTTGACAAAGAAAAATTGTATACTACAAAGTTCCAAGCAAGTATTTGCAAATTTTTAAGTGTTTAAAGTCAAATGAAGCGCTTGACTTTGTTTACTGTGAAAGTATTAAAGGCCTTAACCTTCATGGACCCGAAACATTCAAAAAACCAGTACCAAGCAAGTGTTTTATGTTTTGTTGAAAGTTAATTATGGACATCAGTCCATTTTGTGTATCATCTCTGAACTTTTACAATTTATTTTATAATTTGGTTTCAATAGAAATCTGGTAAATAGTAGAAAATATGGAATTCCCCAAATTCTATTTAATTAACGTATGATGATCTGAGGCATGCGTTTACTTTGAGAACATTTTTAAAAAAAAGTTTGAGGAGTTTTAGGAATTTTGATGGTCACACAAAAACACTCCGCTTTTTAGATCCAGCTTCTAATACCCTAGCGCCTGGTCTTACATTAATAAAAAATAATTACTTTTTCCTTTTTATTTTGACCATATAAGACAAGCCACAGTAGCCCCGCCTACGACAGTTTGTCCTAAGTGTTTTAGGACGGGCTAGTTTGGCTAGATCCTATATAAATCGCTTCATAATTTGATCAAAGGCAGGTTTCTTACAAATAGCATAATAGTTCAATCGAATTGTACATTTTGCACAAATAACCTAGATGAACGAGAGAAACAACACACTATGCTATTATTCTAGTGTAAAGAGCATTTTATCTAATGTGAAATTTTTTAATTAAAGGTACAATGTTGCTGGTGACGTTGAGTGTAACTGGGTTTGGTGCCATGGTGTCCTATTTCCCGCAAGTACTAGATGCAAAGAAAGCAATTTTCCAGTATGTTTCCGGCAAATTCTCAATCGCTGCAAACTGCCAAGTAGAGTTTGACTGGAAAGATCCAGCTCCAGTTGGACAGACGCTTACTGTAAAAGTTCGAGTAAGCTAAAATTATATGCATTTTCTTAATTCTCACACATTTTTTTCGGAGTAGCGCTTTTGAACCATTGACTTATTACAACGTTTGAGTAATTTCAAACCTTTATTTAGTAACTTTGGCTAACTAAAATTTTTTGTTGAAGTTCTTTCAGCGTGGTGGTCGTCCCTACCCAATTTGTGACAGAGACAATATCCTGGTCGAAGTTCGGAAGGATTCTCAGAAGATTGGCGTAGCAACGGAATTTGGAAGCGAGTCCCAGGAGGAAGCAGAGAGTGAAGATGTGAATTTGCTCAGAATTCGCTTTTCGGTGCGGAAGGCGGGGCAGTACTCAATTAATGTTCTGGCGGACAATGAGCATGTGCAAGGAAGTCCGTTCATTCGGACATTCCTTCCACAGGCAATAGATGCCTCCAAGACTCTCCTCATCAAGCAAACGTCGACGATCGTCTGTGTCACGGGTGTTTCACACAAACTCAGAATAGAACCACGTGATATCTACGCAAACACGTGCTCACACGCCGACTACCAACTTACCAAATTTGGTTTTATTGCTTCAAAGGTAAGCACACGTCAACTGTTGGATTAATTAAAGGTTACCTAACGTAACCTAAACCTAACCTTTGAAATTGGCGAAAAATTGTAAGCCAACGCCAAACCGACAAAACCCAATAGTAGTAGAAGGCTTGATGGTAGTTTAGCGTCATGCATGACTTTACTTTTTTGTATATTGTGCAAATCAAACTGTATTGATCTAAAGGTTATAGTTTGAGAGTACAGAATAGTTACGTCACACTTTCCAAGAAAAGGAACATATATTGAAACACAAATTTGAATAGTGTACATTTTTCAGTTTTTGAAGTAACTATTTATTTTAACTTTAACAAATAATTTAGGACAAAATTTTCAGTAGGAGTTCAAACCTGTGGACTAGGGCATGCCAATTGTAAAATAATTTCATTCGTCATATAATTTAGAGACTTTTGGGTTTAAAAGTATGAATAATCAATAAGTTTGCATTGTATCAAACTGCCACCCACTCAATATTCTGCTACATTTGTGTGGTTAGTCAAGACTGCCTAGAAGTAGAATGTATGATTGCAAATTCACACCTACTTCAAAGTGTACCCTCAACCATCAAATCCAACACTGCAATAATTTTTCTTGCTTATTAATTTGCATTTACTTTATCTTAATTTCTCAATTTTAGATGGGAGAGGAGACAGGACATGAGCAGAATTGTCTTGCCCAGTTTAGCCATGATAATACGTCACTACCAGGTGGAACACCCTTGCTAAGGACACCAAACAAAAACAGTGAGCAGGGTGGAGTGGGGCTAACACTTCGGTTTCCAGTGGGAGGAGTTTACCGAGGAAGGTTGTCCTACGACTCCCAGCCAATAGGCAACGGGTCCTTCGAAATACTGGCCTTGACATCGAGTGAGGCGGGGGCGGTGGAGAAGTGCGTGGGTGTGAAGGGCCCCAGTGGTTTCTACGAAGGGAGACTGCTGAGTCTGGGGAGTGAAGTACAGAACAAAACCAGAAAAGTGTACCTGAGTGTGTCTGCCAAGCAGTTGGTGGTGAGAGAGTACTTCCTCAAGCTCCTCCCACTCAGACTCGCTACTTTCCGTGTCTCACCAAACACAAAGGTTTGCATTCAGAACTAACCAGCTTATGCTGTGCATTTTGCTAAGCCAAGCATTTTTTTTCATAACTTTCAGATACAGTTTAGCGGTGGAGACAACGAGAGCGACGTTTCCACAGTGATCACAATTGACGATGGGACACAGCCCCAGGCACGTATTGTTCTGAAAGACGCCAAAGTGGTTGTGGCAGCATTTACTCACTTCCTTCTCAGAAATATTGGTAAGGGCTAACAGAATGCAATTGCAATGTATTTCAAATTGCAGCCATTTTACTAACGTAAATCTAACTCTGAATAGGAGGCTCAGAATCGTTTCAAGACAAGCAAGAGTACTTTTACAAGGAGCTGAGAGACTTGCATAGAAAACACACAAGAGACAAAGTGACGCTCAAACTTACAAGAGAAAACATCATTCAAAGTGTAAGCACAATTTCTGCTTCCGCTAAAATTACGAGATTTGACAGATTCATGGCCACTGTATGTGAATTCCCTTGCTCTACAAACATGTATACAAACTTCATACATGGTGTATATAAGTTCACATAGTAATAGCACATTGTCCTAGAACGTACAACTGAATTTGAATTTGAAGTTTTTAGACGTGAAATAAAAAAATTTAGGATGGGCTTGTCTGGCAAAAAGTTTTTTAGTTATTTTTTGTTGTTAATGTTCATCAATTTTATTTATGTTACTACTTTCAGACCTGGAAAGCTACCAAAGGTCTCTCGTCCAATGACTGGTGCAGAAACTTTGACATAAGTTTCACGGGAGAACAAGGTGAGAAAGAGGACTAGGTTAGGCCTAAGCTAATTAGTGAGATAGCCCAAACATACCTAAAACGTGAATTAAACATGGTAACTACGTTGTGCAGGCATTGACTGGGGTGGATTGCGACGAGAATGGTTTGAGAAAGTAAGCAGCAAATTGTTTGAAGCCGGGAACCCAGTGGGCCTCTTTGAGTCTTTTTCCGACTCACACCTAGTCCATCCAAATCCTAATTCACGCTGGAAAGCAAAGCACTACGAAATGGCAGGAAAGATAGTTGGGAAGTGTCTTTACGAGTCAGCGCTAGGAGCAGCGTATCGCCAACTAGTCAAAGCCAAGCTTTCACGTTCTTTCCTCGCCCAGCTCATTGGACTCAGGGTCAACTACAAGGTGGCACTCAAAGCACTCAAAAAATTCCAATATAATAACCGAATATATAATTTAACTTAAGTTTTTTGTCTTAAATTGTAGTATTTTGAGCAAGACGATCCAGAGCTCTACCTTCGCAAAGTGAAGTTTATATTAGAAAATGATGTCGAAGATATGGACTTGACGTTTGTGGAAGAAGAGTATGAACTAGGGAAACTAGTGAAGGTAATTAGCTAAATTAATTTTTTTAATTACGTAATTTTTTAATAAATCATTTTGTCACTTTTCAGACTGTGGATTTGATTCCGGACGGATCTCGCCTCAAAGTGACCAATGAGAACAAAAAGAAGTATTTGAATGCTCTTGCTCAGTATCGCCTATGCACAAAGGTCAAGTCAGAAATTGAGGCATTTATAAAAGGCCTAAATCTCATAGTTCCAGAAGACCTCCTCACAATTTTCGACGAAAATGAGTTAGAGGTACTTAATTTCCAAACAAACTTCAACTTCATTATTTTCAACAATTGTATTGATAGCATTGAAATATTTTCAGCTTCTCATCTGTGGCCAGAGTGAGTACAGTGTCACAGACTTGAGAGAGCATCATATTATTTGCGGTTCAACTGAAGGGTACCGTAAGGTCCTGGATTGGTTTTGGGCCATCGTTGGTAAGAATCGACAAATTAAGCCTTCTTTTGTTTAAAAAGTAAACAGTCCTCAAAATAAGTAAACGACAACCTCTTATTTTGTAGGTTTACATAAATTATAGTAAAATTTCTAAACTGCATACTTATATTAACTATTTTTTAATATTAGCAAAATGCGCACAAGATTTGGAAAATAGGGAGATATATTCAAGAGCTATATAGATTAAAGCCTAAGACGGGCTCCAATTAATATACAAAAAAAAATTTCTCTATGCAAATTTGTCAGGGTATAACTAATCCATTATTGGCTTTAAAAATAATTAAAAGCAAATAACACATACTTTAATACATACAAATGAAAGTGTGAACTAAATTAGTTATTTCTTCAGATATTAACACCCAAAACAGTCAAGTTTGATTAGCATTAGGTTTCAGTAAACTTAACTGGAATGTATTAGGTATTGGTAATCTGTAAACATATCCAATAATTCTAGTTAGAAATTTTATTTGCATGTACTAAAGATTGTGTTTTTTTGTTTTGAATTATTTTTAAAGAATGAGTTATACGCTAATTAAGAGTCATTGAGTCCCTACATAGATTTTTGAAAATATTTTACTTTTTATTTCAATCTACAATAGTTAAAAATGCGCAACTCGGAAATCTTTGCATAATTTCCCAAAACAAAGTTATGGTTGGTCTTTTAATAATTAGAAAAATTGTATATATCTGTTATAAAATAAAATATATTAAATATATTTATTTCCTAAATACGCAGGAAACATGAGTGAAGAGGAGAAGGGGCGTCTCCTGCAGTTCACAACAGGAAGCAGCCTACTTCCGAACGGTGGCTTCAAGGAGCTGTCACCTCTCTTCCAGATCATTTTCTCCCCTTCCTCGGGCACCCTCCCCACCGCTCACACCTGCTTCAACCAACTCTGTCTCCCTGACTACGACAACTATGAGCACTTCGAACGGAGTCTGCGCATTGCCATAAATGAGGGCTCAGAGGGGTTTGGCCTCATCTAGACCCCCAATCAATAACTCCTCCTCACACATACTCCGTCTGCATTTCCTTAATTTTAATTCTACTTAGGCAATTGCGTGTAGGGCTCTTTGGGGTTAGTGAGGAATACTTCATAGTTCACGGCTACCCTGTGTAACCCTACTTCAAAAGAAAATGTTAAGACAATCAATTTGTGATAGTGTGCTTGCCGTGATCGTAAATAAATTAAACTATTTTGGTAGATATGATATCTGCATTATTCATAAAACATTCAGTTTGTGGGCACGTGCTAGCACCTTTATTGCACTTTTCATCGAAAGATATTCAAAAGCGAATCACTAGATGCATGATACTTAAAATATTCAAAATTTGAGATTTCCCAAAAACTCCAAACATGATCAATTGTTGAGTCATTTGACAGCAATTAATTAATGACTTAGGTATTGGAAACATAAATTTTTCAGTTTGGTTTACTATTATGCAACGATAAAACGCTTTACATATACAATTCGGTATAATAAAAGCCGCATTTGCCTTAAAAACTGTTAGTGTGGCTTAAGGGTAAAATTCATGTCTCGAGTCTACGATTTAATAAATATAATGAATTTTTTTTGAAGTTTTTCTTCTAAATTCCTAGGGTTTAGTAAGCGATCCTAGCGTAATTCAAAATCTTAAATCCTAAATCTTGAAAGAGAATAGAGAAACTAACTGTTTAATAGAAAATCTAATGCAAATGTGAAGCTGCTAATTATTGTTAAGCAAACTTAAGGGTAACAATCATCAAAGACAAAACGTCCTACATCGCGTCTTTCTAGCTTGTGTGATATAATTGGGTACATTTTGTAATTTCATGTAGTTTTGTGTGGGGCTATAACGTACGATGTGAAAGTTTTAAGTGTTTAGCTTTGCTAAACAGAAAGACACGTTTTGTGATGAATTCATTTCAGCATAGTGAAAATAATGTCAAGTGACGCCAAAATGTTCCATGTAGATGTTCAGGACTTGAGGCAGAATGTCAATCAGCAGTGTCTGGGTATTTTCATATAATCAATTAGTGATCTCGTAGCAGTTGAATAAATTAGCGATGAAGTGCTTATGCGCGTGTCTGTTCCCTGGGATGCATAAGGCTCTGCTTGGAATTGAGAGGTAATTTTGCTCAGATTAGATGTCAAGGTCCTCGTCCGTGACATGCATATGCTCCATTGGGAACTGTTAGTCAAATTTAGTGTAATATAAGCACAGGCTCCAGAGCAATTTCCTTATTAATTCACGTCTTGCATCCTGCACCAGTCGCACAATATCGTCTGCAATAAGCGCATGTCTCATACTACAGTCAACAGTAAGTAATATTAAAAAACTTTCACTCACAAATTTGTGTTAGGATTTTGCGGTGTATAGTGTTATAATCACAGAATCCTTATATATTAAAAACTAAATTGTGCGTGAGCAGTGGGTTTTTAATTATCAGGCAAGTGTTTCAAACTTGTTTCTCTGAAAAAATTGTTTTCTAAGAATGTGAGCACAAGGAGCGCTTTTTTTGCTTCTAGGCTTAAGTTAATATTAGGATTGAAAAATTCAGAAATGGTCCCTACATGGTACTCTTGTCCGAGCACAGGCTTGTTGGGCTTACTGTTGTACAACTCCTGCATTTGAACTCAATGTTTAAAAAACAATTGATGTAAAATCCTCACTAAAGTGTCCACATTTTCATTTTTTGAAAACACTCAGCATTTATCTTCAATTATTTTTAACTTGTTGTTTAACTTATGTATTATTGAAATTAAACTTTGGTTTTGGCCAAAGGCAAATCTAAAATATATGGTTACGTTCTAAAGTTGTTATTTTTGGTGTATCTTGGGTTTTGAATGTTAATTTTTTGCTTGCATTTCTATTTGCTTTGCAAAGGAATGGCAATGCTAAGCGTCTAGGAAAAGGGGAGGATGAATGAAACACAGCCAATGTTTATTTTATCCTAAAACACTTGGCGAACTAATTATGCAACAAACCACATAATTAGGCAGCTTAACATAGATTAATGTTGTGAGTCGGAGATGAGACATTCGTCTCATCTTGTGGTTCATCAACGTTAAAAATTTGGTAAAATGTTTACTAATTTGCGTGGTGTGTTATACAAGCCTAAACAAATTAACCTCATTGGTATGTAACTTTCATTAAACGCACTGTATATATTCAAATAATACCTCTAATTTCTTTTGCAGAAATATAGTTATTGCGTTAAGAAATGATGGGTCGAAATCGCTTTCTGTCGTCGGACAGCGTTACTTTAGAGGAAGCGATCACTGCCTACGAGAAACTAAAGAAGGGAAGAGACTTCCCCAAGTTTCTGCGTATTGTGTCTGAAACAGAGAGTCAGGAGGAGTCAGTGAGCGGAAGCAATTCAATCAATTCAAATTTTGATTGCGAACCTAACGCAGAGCATGGAAAGACATGTGGTTTCCTCAAGCACATCAACCTCTTCCAGCACTTCAACAATTCCAAGTACTCCTACTACTCTGCTGAACGAGACCTACTACAAGCCAGTTGCCTCCCTGACCTCGCACCTAACTACTCTGACCTCTTGACCTCCACCAACTTCTGGCTCAACATTAAGAATCCCAACGAGGAGGACATTATCTTCCTCCGACAGACTTTCGATGTCAACGACATTGTACTCTCTGAGATCCAGGAGGGAAATGCGGAAGAGAAAGTGGAGACGTTCAGGCAACACACGTTTATTTCTTTCAGACTCATGGGACAGCAACATGACTTTGGAAACCATTCCACACATGCATCAGACTCTCGTAAGTTGCAGGATGATTATAATAAAATTCACATAAAAATTATAATAGTAATCACAACATACAATTTTTAGCTGTGTGTTAAAAAAATGGTGTTGTGTGTTGTGTGCCAAGTAGATTTGTTGATGTCAAAAGTCAATACGAGTATTTGTTCAGCTTTTTATATGCTTTCCAGAAGCATATTTACATTTATTGTCACTGAAAAACATAGGCACTTGACACCTCTAAACTCGTAACCAAAGGTCTAAGGAATTTGTGACAGACTCTGAAATTTAGTACTACCTTCTGTTTCTCATTTTACTAAAACAAATTTTTACAATTTGAGTAGATTAAATTTTTGCCTAAATTGAGCCTATTTTGGGTAAAATGGTTGCTCTCTTTAACCAGTATCGAGTTACTATGACCAAACAATTGTTTTTTGGAAAGGTCAAAATGTCCATTCAACGCTACTTTATACGTATTTGGACGGGCTTATACACCTAGCTTGTATCATCAATAAAATAATGCTAATACTAAATCTAAACTAAAGTCTTTCAAATTCAATGAACAAACTGTGTATCGTGCGACTAATCTACGCGTATAAATGTGACGATTAAGTATTTTACTTTTTCTTTTAACGCTTTTCAAAAAGTCTCGTCCTACATCCTTTCAACTGATGCAAAACTTATATCTACCTCAGCCTTCTTAAAGTCTCTTAATATGTAATATTATTTTGTACGTAAAAGCAACTTTTTACTGATTTGTGGTGTCTCCCCGACAAACGAAAAACGGTTTTTATTAAGCGAAGTCAAGTATACATATATTAAAAGACTATAAATGCCCTGTTTGCAGATGACATGGCCTTCAACATGATTCTCTTCCGTGACTTTATTATAACGACGCACAAGAACTCGTGGGAGAGCATCCCAAACATTCTGTCCTTCATTTCGATGATCTGCAAGAGTGGGAGGGAGGAGCTCAAGCCAGAATGGGTCTTGTTCTCCATCCTTGTTGAGCTGAGTCAGGATGCCAAGTTTCTGCTCGATGTCATGGAACCAGAGATCGACAACATCCGAATTGGAAGCAAGAGTTTAGCCGAAATGTCGAACGTAATGCGCAGAAACTTCGACATGGAGTTCCACATCTACAAAATCAATTCCTTCATTACGCCCAAAGTCAACGTTCTACGGCAGCTGCTGAACTCTTCAGTTCACTCTACGCGCATCTCTGAGAAAATGCAAAAGCATTTGAGGGATGCGCAGGAGGACTTCCTAGGGCTCCTCGACCACTTGAAAAATTTTACGCACATTGTGGAGAGGAGTCAAGATACGATTCTTGCTTTGGCTAACGTGGAGCATGCGCGTCTGGCTAATGGTCTTGCCATTGCTATGAACCGAATCGGTGAAATTGCCCTCGTATTTCTTCCTGTTCAAGGCAAGTTTTTTCGTCATCTAAAAACTCTTGATTGATAAAAATTGAGATTGAGAAAATTGATACTTAAACTTTAATTTAATATAGACAAATTAACATTAAAAAACAACCGTAACTAGGACCTAAACAAACCTGAAAGATTTTTTTAAATCTTTTTTTTTACGTACCTAACACTGGAAATGTAGAAAAATAGGCGTGAATGCTGGTTTTGCATTGATGAAAACATCAAAATATTAGTTTTATTGTTGATATTGGTATTTATTGGTTTATTCTTATATACCAATCACTCCTTTGCTTATTCCTACTTCTTTTGGTTGGTGGCAAAGTTGATGGAGAAAATCAGTAAGCGGAAAATTCGAAATCGCAAAAAAACAAAAATCAACAAAGGTCGAATGGGATGATTCTATTTCATATTACTCGATAATTTTATTTGGCTTTCACTTTGAACAGAACTTCAATATTTCGTATAACAGTTTCTCAAAGCATGGCTCGACTGTTACTCACTAAATTTTGGTTTAATTACAGCTCTAGCCGGTTTCTTTGGCATGAATGTAAAAGTGCCTTTTCAAAGCGTGGAGTCGACCACTGCCTTCTGGTGTATTGCTTTTATTTCATTCCTCATTGCCGTGGCCGTTTATATGCGAAGCAGAAGTCTGTCCGTCAAGTCAGAGGTTACGCCACTTCCTGTCAAACTGCGAGGTGACCTTCTTGAAGAAAAGAACGTTTTGCCTGAAAAGTCTGGAGAAGCCCTGGACCCGCAGTACTATTTCCCTGCAAACAACAGGAAGAAGAGAGGTGCTCTCAAGCTGTTCAAGGCAAACCCAGTCTACTCAAGAGTTGCCTCCATATGCAGCAAATCAAGCCTCCACCCTCCAAGTCAAAATTCTGTATAGTACTAGAATGTATACAGTTATTATTTCTAGATTCTTCATTATTGCATAACCTATAACCTTAACAGCACTGAAAACTACCAATACTTTTAAGTGCAGAATTAATCATTTCATGGCAGTTAAACTAAAATAAAAACCTAAACAAAATAATTTCAAACTGCGGATTGGTCTGGGCTTGCTGGCCTAAACCAACTAAACTGATTGTTTGATTAAAAAATTACGACTTAGACAACCTACATTTGTAGATAAATTTGCATGAACGTTTATGTTTTGAAATTTTAGAGAAATGCAGTTCTTTAATTTTCAATATATAGTTTTTTGCAGATATGCTGGTAAATAGTTTAGTTAATAGTGGAATTTAATTTCAATATTTTAAAAATAAGAATAGATTTTAACTCAAGCAGTAGAACTAATTATATTATATAACATCTTCAACTTATTATACGTATATTGGTATGTGTACCTATATTGGTCAAACGATAAGAAATTTAACTAAAAAGTCAAATAAATTTGCGAATGAGTTGAGTAATTATTGTGTAGCATTGAGCCCATTATGAGAAACTTTTAATACAAGGCTTGCAACTAATTATAATTGCATAATCTTAAAAACAAGAGTGCGTGAGAATCTACGCTAATTATTTAATTGACTCTGCTTAGGCGTTTCTACCCTCGCAACCTGCTCCGAGCCTTGATAAAGTTGTGTTAAGTATTCTGGCGGGATTTGTTGAGAAGGTTTGAAATTGGAGCGAATAGTTTTGTAGGTACCAATGTTAGTTGGTGCAGTGGGAGAATAGCCCACATTTGTTCCGTAGTCCTTTGAACCCAACTCATATGGATGAGCCGTCGTTTGCGGAATGTTGTCGTACGGTAAACGATCCAAAATCTGCTTCACTCCCGCTGTATTAGGCCTGCGTCCTTTTATCGGAGTTTCAAAATGTTCAAAATCTTTGACTCCAAATGAACCAGCCTCACCACTGTGCCACTCCGCCCCCTTTCCTTGGGTTCTCAATACCGGTTGCTGATGCTGTGGGAAATGACTTTGCACATAATTTTCTGGCTGACTATGTTTCTCATCTCCGGTAAAATGGTTCCTGTCCACATAGTACTCCTTTTGGGTGTTCCGAACTAAGGGTTTCAAGCTAGGACCCGCCCTGAACAATTCTAGGGGAACCAGTCTACTTTTTTCGTGTTTTGTGGTCTGCGGAGTGGCATATGCGGCTCCTTTTACAATTACAGTTGACGGAGTTGGTTGAATATTGTAAGACGGAGTTGATTGGACATGGTAATTAGCATTAGTTTCTGGTGCATAGGCGTATTGCGGAGGGTCAATAATTTCATGTGAATTTGAATACTGCGGCCGGTATGGGGGGATGCTATTGTAGTTGATGATGCGAGGAGTATCAAATTGGTGTTTCGTGACCTTGATTGGTGCAGGCCGGCTGTTAGGATCTGCGTAGTGCTGACTTGGCGGCGTGGTGGCGGGCCCTGCCCTCTGACCCCATGTCACCGGTGCGTAGTATGACGTCAAGTGCTTCTGTATCAGTTTGTCGTAGATGCTTTTGGGAGTAGGTTGAGCGTCACTGACTACACCACCTACTATGGCACGCTTCAGATGCTGGTAAGCAGGCTTTATTGATATCTTTGAAATTTGCTTTGGGGATGGGCTTGAGATCCTGTACGAAGGTGTTGGCGCGAATGTGGACGAGATATGTCGTAGTGGAGGTTGTGTTGAGCGTGCGTGAGATAAATAGTTGTGAGTTTGAGGATAGCTTTGGTGGTTAGAATTGTCTTGAAGGGTGTTTGGTTGATGATAGTTAAAATGGTGATGATCATGCTCAACCTCCGGATGACTATCGCTTTGAGGAGTGTAGTAGAGGGAAGGTGACAAACTTGGGTGTGTTCGAATGCCTGTGGATGCGAAGGAGCGAGATTTGAATGCTGGTGGGGCAATATGTTGCTCCTGTGAGTCGATTTTGAACTTTGGCTTGGATGCTCTCTGAATATCGTTTTCTATGGCCCCCTGTTCCTTTTCTTTTTCGTAAGTGACGTCAGCCATGAACCCATGCTTTCCATCGGCAGTATATCGCACCACCTATTAAATCGATATTCTAATTAGCACCTAAACCTACAATACTTTTTTTTATTGTCTTTAGTTTTTGAAAACTAGTCAAACAAACCCGTCCTAGGATTATTTTCATGTATTCCATCCAAAAGTATTGCATAATATATTCAACTTCCAGACAATCTAACCTATTTTAAACGCCCTGATAAGAAATTTAAAGTTCTAAAGCTGTAATTTCGATTGTAAACACCTGTCTTAGGACGGTTTTTGTTGCAATTTCTAACAAACTATGGTTAGAGTAGCTAAACTATAATTCTCACCTGCAAGCGACCGTCTGGCAGCAAAACCTTTAACAAAAAAAAATGAATTATAGTTGGTAAGCTTTTATTGGCTTGTGCCTATATAAATTATGCAAAAATGGAATTGTTTGGCTTTTGAATAAAATGTTGCTTTTAAATTTAAACGAAATGTTGTAAATGCAATTTTATACCAAACAAGCTAAGCAAAGTGGAGGTTTTTTTTTAATATAAATTTTCAAAAAATTGGTGGGTTCGAGCTCATAAGATCTCAATATAGGAGCAATTTGGTAAATTTTTGCAAGCGAATTTCCTATAAAGCAAGCTAGCCCGTCTTAGCGCAGGGTAATTTTAGTATTAATCACCGCATTCTCCGATCCTAAGACGGGCTTGCCTGGCATGTCATAAGATTGCGCAAGTACCCTATTTTGTGTCCAGTACAAAATTTTGTCTACGGTTTATAGTCTACACCTACCTTATATTCGCCCATAGTGACCTTCCCTGCACGACTTTCCTTATGAGACAAATTGAAGTCATCCTTAACTGCTGTGTAGCCATCCGTCGGCCGAACGGCGTAAGCAAAAGAGTACTTTCTGTCATTCTAACAAAAACATAGCTTGACGTAAAACTATAGATGTATTGGGTTATTGAAGGATATTATTATATTAGAATATTTTAGGTAATATTGAATAAAATAAAATAGAACAATATTTGGTTCCAAAATTTACCAAGTCTTGGTTTGAATGTCCTATGTCAGCTTCTCTGACGTTTTCAACTCTGTAGAGCTTCAGAAGCCTTCCGGAGCCAGTTCTCTGCTTGGAAACATAGTTGGGTTCCGGATAGGTCCGCAGAAGTTGCACCTCAGGTAATTGTTTAGAATGGAACTGATTTTCTATTTTTTGTGTGTTCAGGTAACTGTCCGTGTCAAACTCATGTTCATGTTGACCCTTGACATTCCTCTGGGACTCGTATAGCGGGGACCTTTGAGTTGGACTGTAACTTTCACCACCGCTCAAGGAAAGTGACTTCCGTCCACAAACTTCAGTGCTGCGGAGGTAGCAGTACAAGCAAAGGAAATGCAGCACCTAACAAATTTTTGTAGGAAAGACTGTATTACAAACAAACAAAAATAATAAGAGTGATATCGTGCGTGACAAAAACTGGTACTTTGGTACTGGTAAGTATTTTATGGAAAGTACTTTGGATTTAGCAAATTTACCGCCGTTCTATATGCGCTATGAGTTTTTGCTAAAAAATTTAAATGGGCAGGAATCGAGCTCAGTCGGTGCATGTACGTATTTCTAATTAAGTACACGAAAAATTGCAATACAAGCCCTTGTTATCACAAGTACTATGAAGAGATGTTTAAATTTCAAATTACTTTTCAAATTTCCAGCCTTAAATTTTCATTATTCCGATTTAACTTTTAAAATTACCTAAAAACTTTCTCTTTTAGAAACAAAATTAATTATGTGTAACTAATATTTTTCCAATTTTTTAAAAGCAAAGATGATTCTTACCCTTTGAGAAGGAAGAAGGAGGGTTTTCTTCCTTGCAAGAGCACTCTTCCGGACCATCATCGTTTGTAAAACAGCCCTTCGCTGTGGCTGAATCGAGAGGTAGTAGGGTGATTAAGTTGATAATTGTTAAGTTAATTAAAGTTAATTGGAGTGTAACTCCTGGTCCAATTCCTTCGCCTTCAGTGCAACCCTGAAGTACACTCAAATGAAGATGGACTTTCTTATCTTCACTTGATCTCAGCCTAGCGTAACAGGAAAGATGCAACTCCTCGTTTCCCACCAAATCTGTTATTACTTCTTTTCTTTTTGTTTTACACACTGTAATCCGACGCAACTAATTGCCTGCGTTTGATGAATTCCCACTACTACCACTTGCTCTTTCAAAACACAAACTGAGACAATTGAGCAACGTCCGTGGGCTTTTATAAAATTTTATACTGGGTGGGAATATCCAAATTGTCTATTCAGTGTCTTAGAGCACGTCTTTCACACACACTAACGACAATTACACACTATTATTTTTCAAATTGTTGTGATGAGAACTGCATTAAAACAGCTTATGAGGGATTAAATAGTATAAATCAAACGGAATGTATTTTTCAATAATGGGATTCATTTTTGACACGGGAAATGGTTGGCGAAAATTCTAAATAAAGCTTTATATTGTTACATTCAAAGTTAATTTTAGACGTTTTTCGACACTAGCTTTATTTAAATCATAACACAATTATCTCATGCAAATTGTTTTAAGCTAAAATTGTGATTGTAGGTTGCAAAATTGTAACTTTGTGCAAATTCATAGTACAAAATACCAATATCAAGAGAATACTTTGCGAAACTGACAAGTAGTAGGCAAGGCCTGCAACTCTCAGAAAAATCCCAAATTTGGCCCAAACACTTGTTTTGGTGAATAATGGAATACAAATTTTTAATTTTATTCTATGGTTACAATTGCGCGCGTAATTCAAAAATGTGAGTGTCGTGATATCACTCTACACTCTATGGTAGATCACTAGTTTGGTTTAGTTTTATAAAGGCGAAGTGTGGAAGTTTAGAAATATTGATTTTACACGATATTTTAGTTAGTACTCATACTGTTTTATATTGCGTCCAAATATTAAAATAGTAATTCTATCCTTCGATGCGCTCTTCAAATAACCGCATCTTATTTCTCCAATTTCATGGTTCAATTTTTGACGAGTTCGTTATTTTGTTTCTTAAAAATATTTCAAGTCAAAAGAAAAATTGGAATTATTTGCATTTGACAATCAATTGTTTATTCAAAGCAAAGGCGACATAATGAAAATCCGTGGTGCACTCAATTCCTTCCGGTGTCGTTGTGAGTGCTAAATTACAATGATGAGAGCGGAAGGAAGTTATGTTTTGTGACTCGATGTGAAAATGTCCAACTCCACGTAAGGCTTGGAATTTACCTATTGTACACACTTCGAGTCTTAGCTTTCAATTTTGACTTTAGCTTCCTTTCAGATTGTCAACCCCGTCAAATTGTAATGTATCTCACCTGTTTGCAGCAATAATGATTCATCAAACAACACCAAAAAAAGCTCAAAAAAAGTATACGTTTTTGAAAGTGAATATGCTTGCTTACGCGTGTAAAATTTACCAATAATACTTTACATTAAATAAAAAGCCATTTAAAGATTTTTTGGAATTTGCATATTTCACCAGCCATTTGACAATCCCACCCCTAAATCAACCTTAATCTGTTGGACATTTATGAAATCAATAAGCATTAAATACGTGACAAAATAACGTAATTTGATTTATATTTATTTAATGTATCTAGAAGTTATGTAAATTATAAGCAGAATCGGCAGTTCATCTATTTTCCTTTGTACTTGTCCATTAACTGTAAACATAAAAATAAATCAGTCACTTTTTGTATAAATTGGAAAAAAAAGATAGGCGTTGGCAATTTGCAAGGATAGTCTAGAGGGTCATTAGAGTTTTTCAGAAATTACGCAAATGTCTAATAGTGTAACGTACCTCAGCAGTGTTAGTACTTGAGAATGATATAGATTGCATGTACGATTCCTGGAATGTAGCAGAGTAATGTGAGTCCAATATTAATTAGCAAGTCGATTCCACAGCCCTTCTCCATCAGTACACCGAGTGGAGGGAAAATAACTGCGAAAAACAACTTGCAAATGTCGCTGCAGGTAAACGCCATGCTTAGAAACAATAAATATTAAAAACAAATTTCAACTTAGATTAGTTTGAGAATTGCTTATTTGATTCAGTGGTTTGACTTTGGAACACTCGTGTACAACTAATTATTTTTGAACTTCCTTGGCCGTTTTTATGTAATGCTGGTGATTAATTGCCAATTTTTATTCTACCTCACACTTCCTCTTGCTCAGAGTATTCTTAGCCGGTGAGTGGACTAGTGAAAAGTGATGCATAACTGCCTAATGAATAAAATATGTCTTATTTGCCTTAAGTTGTTACAGGTTAACCGCAATATGAATAATTCGAAATTGTGCGTAACGTACCCGGTTTTCAAGTTAAGTGACACCCACTTCTCAAATTATTAGATTCAGGTTTAGCATATTATGTTAGCAACTTTATTAATAAAATTCTTCCAGGCACTTAAACCTAAAACCTACTTTTTTAACTTGCTGTGAAAATGTAGCAAATGTTGAAATTGCGAGTGGGGCATGAGTAGGCAGCTAACTCACGTATTGCTGATGCGCAATAACACGCATGTTCGTGCAATTCAAGCCGCATGATTCATTCCGCGGCGTTTTTTAACAAATACCACCAAATGAGTCTACTTACAAATTTCCATTGGCGTCAAATATGTATAAATCATGTTTCAGGTCGTTACAAACTACAAAGCTAAGGAAATGTTAAATACTAAAGAATTTACTTTATTTTAATTTATTATAAATTTACATATTTATTACTTATTTTTATTTATGAATTAAATTTATTACTTAAGTGATGAATTAAATTAAAGCTAGTAATTATGTCAATGCATTTAGCTAACGTTTACATCTTAAACTTATATGAGTTTTGCTAAACAATTAACAATTCAACTTAAGCTGCTACTTTAAACCCAATTAATTATAAATTAATTTAGTTAAATATATTTAGCTTAATTCATGCTACGTAAGAGTCCTGTAATTGATGGTGTTGTGTTTTTATTGTTTGTATTTATATTATCTTCAATAACATGTAGAATTGGTTAGTAGAATGAAAGAAATTTCAAATTCGAATAGTGGAAGATTTGGAAAACAGAATGTAGAATAACAGAGGAGATGGCGTCGTATGCTTTCTCTTGTTTGAGTGGCACAGAGGTAACAGAGAAGAGTTACTTTCTCTGCACAATTTAGAACTTTCTCCGAAATTTGTCGGAGAAAGCACGAGCTACTTGAATCAATATCTCCTCCGGACACCTTTAGAACTTTGACAAAAAAAAACACCAATGAGCGTTTCTATGTTCTAGTTATAATTCATAGTTATTTAAATTTAATTGAGCAATGACTATTCAACAAAGCGAGTCTCTTTTGAGTTTAAATTTTTCCAGTGTATGTTCCCGGTCGGTGAGTCGTCACTTTGAAAATTCCAATCCTGTGCAAATTGGTCACTCAAGTCAAAGCACTTGCCATCCACTCAGAAGACGAGTGGCTTCGTGGACCAAGTAACAATCAAAATTTAATCCAACGGTTAAGGGCGCAATGTTAAGTTTCAAAAAATCATTGCCAATGTTTCTGTGTTAAAGGTATTGCGCTCTATGTAGCTTTTGTGGCGCTATTGCAATCCTTCTTGCGGCAACATTTTTGGTCGTGGCTGCTATCATACGTTATCACACATCATCTGTACACTACTTTGAAACCGTACCAACCTACCTACCGTCAATATTGGTATGAAATTAATTTCACTTTCTGCGTTTGTTAGCGTAAATTATTCGAGAACCGTAACAAAACATAAAATAGGTAGTTAAAAAGAAACGCTACATAATTTACACACAATTAATAATAATAATCAGTCCAACTCCCGAAGGCCGGGTGGTTAGAGTTTTGAGCCCTAGCCATGCACGGACAGGGTTCGAGTCCCGGTGTCGCCATTATGGAAGTGGTTTTTTCCGAAAGGTTTTCCCACTTTCCTTGCCCAAATGGGGTATTGGAGGTCAGGTGGGGCAGTA
>JAQFYP010000108.1:0-37303 GCA_034694865.1 Bilobella braunerae
GGGACGCCAAGGGTTAAGGGTGACGGTGAAGGGTTAAGGGTGACGATGAGGGGTTAAGGGCCCTTGTAACCCTTCAATTTGTTGAGAGGTGTATGATTAGTTTTATGAACAACACAAATTCTAGAAAATAGGCGTGTAGAACCATAATAGTTCACATAACAATTCTCTCCCATCTACTTGTTTTTGCTACTGAGTAAACTGAGGGGTTCTTAACAACAAGGTTCGAATACAAAATGGAATTTTAAAGGTAGGGCAGCTAGGAAGAAAATAGCTCTTGGGCAGTTGCATCGGTCCTATCTCAGCTGGGATATATGAGGTCATCACATTATTTTTAAGGAAAATGTTGAAGATATTATGTAGTTACGCATTACCTTCTCTACCATATGCCTGTTGCGCTACAATAATTTATATCTCATTTTTGGATTCGACTGGAAGGGATGGTTTGGCAGAAATTAGAGGCATATAGGATTTGTATCGTTAAATACATTGCGTAGCTAATTTGTTGTCCGATCCGCGGATCAAGATAGTTTTACGATTCAAACTAAATCGTAAGATAGTATTTTCTCGATTTTACTTATTTATTTCCTAGTGTACCAAAAAAAAATAACCAAAAAAGTGTACAAATGCAAATTTAGATAAGCATTGGCTGGCGTGAGTATTCTTGTTTATCTAATGACAAAGGTGTTTACTATCTCCTTTGTATTTCCTAGATTTTGCTAAAATTTCAGCAAAAATGTAAATAAGTAACAAAAAAAATAAGAAAAATGCTTCAACCGTTTTTAAGCTGTAGTACGGTAGGTGGACCCATCTACGACACTGTTCTAGTAAGTGCCGTTTTGCCCAAACTAAAACGTGAAAAAATTTGGGGTATCACGCTTGAGATAAATGATATCAAATTTTGCGCATCGCCGTAAAAAAATGAAAATTAGATAAAGGAATGGCTTGCCGTTCCACAAATTGTGACCTTACTTGAAAAACTTACAAAAATTTTTAAATACTGTACAATTTTCATTCTTTTTTTGCAAAGGTTTAAATAATTAAGAGGCGAGCTGGTTGCGATTGTTTACGTTCCTGACGCTTCCCCACTGATTTGATTGAGACTCAGTTTCTCCATAGTAGGAAAAAACGCAACTGGTATTGCTACGCTAGGCTACGGAGCTAACAGGAGCCCCGGAGTTCTATTTGAAAATCTGCGGTACAATTACACATACAGAACAAACATTTTGGCAAGTGCCTCTATAGATTTGCCACAGTATTTTCCTAATAGAAAATAATAAGTGCACAGTGCCGCTAAGAGGAATGGTGAATTATTTTGTTTTTTTATTTCGAGAATTTTTAGAATATGCTGGAGCACTTGTAGTTTCACTCGCCTTTGAGAAGCACAACCGAGTAACCGTGCATAATGAATTTAACTTGAATTGCAACTGTAACAACGCCCACTCGAAACTTTGTGTAGCTTAGTTCTTTTATCTTGGGTCCAATGAGCTGAAGAGAGCAACATGAATTGCACACCATGGAATTATTATGAGTAGTCAATCGCATTGTGCAAAGATGCTAGACTTACCGGTTTTAAGTCGTTTATGAAAGGAGGCAAAAACTTCATGGTTGCCGTTTCAATGAATGTTGGGTTTTTGCCGTTGCGGGTGAGATATTCAACTTGACTGTTAGTCGGACATTTCAAAGTGTCATTTATTTTAGGGTCAAACACCGATGTATCCAAAACAGAGTTTGGAGAAATGTACAAGGCTGCCGCTAGTACGAACTTGTTAAGGACCTCAGATGTAAGATGTTTGCTTCTGTTAACGGCTAGGCAAACCTGGGTTGTAAAAAATATATATTTTGTCAATAATTTGTGAAGAATAGAATGAACAAACGGTTACCTCTGTTTTATCTTCAATGGACATTTCTAACAACTCTTTCCCTTTAAATTCTGGTAGAAGCTTAAGTACGGCAATTGCCGCTTGCTCAAATTCGTTACAAAATGCACCACAGGATAATCCAAGGAAAACTACGCAAGTCAATCCCAAAGCTTTATTGGAGAATGTAGAGTACATTTTGAGTTGGAATAATTTGGGATAGCAGCAAAAGACAACTACTTATGATAAATTGCAGTAAGAGAACATAGTTTATATATATAATTTTTTCCTCGTCACTCGCTCGCCTCTTTCTGTAGGAAAACTGAAGTCAAGAGAATAATATCTAAAATACTGGGCATACTTAATTATGAAAACCTAAACATTTTAGTGGACGTCGGTGGGTCACGAATTAACAATTTCTGGTTCAACATTTAGGTAACGGTTGGTGCAACGGTTTCCAAGTAGCAACATCTCTTGATGCGTTTCTGGACGCCTTTTTCTGTACAAAATTAACATGAGCATGCGTATTGTGTATGTAATTCACCTGCTTGTTGGAAATTTAGTACAATTTAGTAATTTTGGGTACAATTAGATGTTCTGGTTTGTTATATTATAATGCATTTTACGAAAGATGAATGCTAAACACAGGCTCGAAATTAACAACATGCGTTGCCTTAGGTAAACGCAAATTTGATTAGGCAGTATGTCTTAGATATACAAGTTATAGTAAGTGGCGCTCCGCCCAAAATAAAACCTGAGACACTATTTCAAAATTTGATTTTCAAAATTTTATTAAAACTTTGTTTTGAATAGAAATTTTGCAAAGTATATTACTTAAGCAGTGCTTTGGAGCATACATGCAAAGACGTGCGTCGGTCCTCTCACTCTCAGCCATTGCTCTATGACGTTATGACATTATTTTAACCTAATGACAATGCTGAAGATATTATGTAGCTTTGCATTATCTCCTTTGCTTCTGTCTATTGTGCTACAACAATTAATATCTCATTTATGGTTTGACTGGAAGAGTTGGGTCGTCGGAAGAAATTGAAAGCATGATTTATATCGAGTAATACTTGGAGTAGCTAATTGTTGTCCAGTCCACGTATCAAGATAGTTTTACGATTCAAGCTAAATCTTAAAATAACATCTTATTTATTTGCTAGACTCATTTTTTGCACCAGCTATCTCCTAGTATTTACTCACTGGATAGTAACATAACAAGTGGGGAGAAGGTGGTTACGAAAGAATGAGGGAGTCCTTTAGAGAAATTTCAGAATGTTTCGAGCAACTAGAAAACTGAGAAATAAGTGTGCAAAACACATTTAGGTAAGCATTGGCTGGCGTCGGTATTCTTGTTTTTCTAATGAGAAAGGTGTGTACTCTTTATCTCTTTTTTATTTGCTAGATTTTGCTAAAATTTCAACAGAAATTGAAATTGCAACAAAGGGAAAAGAAGAAAAACTTCAACCCTTTTTTAACTGTAGTATGGTAGGCGGACTACCCTACAACACCGTTCTAGTAAGTGCCGCTTTGGCCAAAATAAAACCTGAGTCGCTAATTTCAAAATTTGTGTTTCGAAATAAGATTAAATGTTTTTTAAATTGTACACCGTTTCTAACTAGTGCTATGGAGTATACACGGACAAAGACGTGCATCGGCCCTCAGCCATTGGTCTCCGAGGTAATGGCATTATTTTTAAGGACAATGTTAATGACATTATGTAGTTATGCATTATCTTTACTTCCAAGCCAATTAGGCTTAAATATTTTTGTGTTGTGCATCCCAAAGTTGTTTTGTTTACAGCACAATAGCATTGGGCGTGGGGAGGAGGTGGAGTTATGCGCTCTGTGCAACGGAGGATTTGTTGAGAGGTGTATGATTAGTTTTATGAATAACACAAATTATAACCTAGAAAATAGGTCTGTAGAACAATAGTAGTTTACATAAAAATTCTCTCTCATCTACTTGTTTTTGCTAATGAGTAAACTGAGAGGTTTTTAACAACAAAGTTAGAATACAAAATAGAATTTAAAAGATAGGGCGACTAAAGCGAAATTAGATCTAGGGCAGTTGCTTCGAAAAACCGGTTTATCAAAATGATTTTGATTGACTTGACTTGATTGAATTGACACCCAAATTATAATCACATTCTTTCCAACTGGGAATAGTATGGCTAGAAGCTAATTTCTTGAAAGGGGATCTGTAAATTGTATTGTCACTTTTAGTCATCAGTTAACATAAAAAAATCGAACCGCGGCTCCTCCAATTCTCGTCAAAAGAGGTAATAACTTTCAAATAATATGACTTTATGTAAAAATCATGAACCGAACTGAAGCATTATTCGAGAAGTTCGATAGCCTGTCGAAATTATTTCTTATACGTGGTTGAAGCGCTTTGAATCTTATTAATATAAAGAAAAAGCCACTTCGTGAAGCTTTTGTGGTCAGGTTCAAAGTTTCTACATAATCAACTATTTTTTTTCTAATTTTCAAGAATAGGCTCAGTGGCTCGTGGATAGCGACCCAGAGCGTCGCAGCCGTGACCCGTGCAGCACGAGTTTGAATCCTGGCATCACTATCATGTTTCTTTTTGAAATACTTGTTTCTTCTAATTTTGATTACCGGTACCGTTTAATTTTCTTTAGGCCACGGAGGTGAATTGCTTGTCGAGGTAATTGAAACGAAACGATCATTCGCCTCAACTATGATCATTGAGGTAACAAAAAACGCACCAATCGATATTCAAAATGTCCCGAAAACTTCTAGAAATTCTAATATTATAGAAGTAGCGCCATGAATAAGAATTTATGAACGAGATAATTTAAACAAAAAATTGTTTTAACGATTGATTAAGAAAAGAGCACGTATAGAAAAAATAGCACTTCGAAACACCTTGAAAAGAAATTAAAAATAGTTTCAATTGAGTTTCAAAATTTAGTATTTTTTTTAATTTATACAAAATTTAAACGCAATGTAAATAAAATTCGAATTAAAGAGAAAGAAGCTAAATTTTGATTGGCTTTGCACTTTTCCCGTCTAAGCTGTTCGATGAACAGATATTTCACATAGAATTGACACTCCAAATTACCCAAATTACGGGAAGAGTATCCATTATGCATCTTTTAATTCGATTTATTTTGTACGACCTTCAAGTTACGTTTGTGTGAAACTTTTTGTTTAAAACACATAGTGTTTATCAATGATAATAGTTGTTGAATACTCACTATACCTTAAAATCTAAAAATGATAATTGATGGTATTTTTAGAGTTGCGGACATGTTGTGCTGAATATAAGAAACGCCCTACACAAGCAAAAAAAAAACAGCTGAAATTAGAATTTATTTAAAAGAGGTTGCTATTCTTCGCAGAGGACACTTAAGGACCTAGATACGTTTAGAATGTTAGATTGGGGGCACTTAAGGGTGTCACACACACATACTTTTTTAAAATCACCATGTTTCCAATTGGGAAAACGCCTTGATTCCTGTGTGTTTGGGAAAGAAATTTCTAGGGCAAGATTTCCTTCCGATTCGTTCTGCTCAATCAATCTAAATCCCAATTTTCAAAATACTTCTTCCTAATTAAAGGCGTTTTTGTATGGGCTCATGGAGATTTGTACGCCATCGTTAAGAATGGCAGCTGATTGATCAGTGACAGCTGCAGGAGACAGTGCGGATGCGGCTTAAGGACAATAAATTAGAAACAAAAAGTTAGCAAACACACAAATCAGTTACCTTATAGACTCAAATTAGTGCCCTTCAGGCTTTTCAAAAATGAACACAGATACAGCAGAACTAAAGGGCAAAGTTACAAATACAAAGCGTTTTGACCACAAAAGGAGAAAATTGAAACAAGATGTCGTTGTAGAATACTACTGTGATCTAAGATCTTAAAGTTTATATTCAACGTTTATGGTGCGTTTATAGTAATGTTCTAATACCAGATAGCAGGTATTCTTTTTACAATAATCTCTTTTAGGATCTGCAAAATCGTTTTCAATATTTTGTGAAATATTACTTTAACAACTCTCCCTGCTTTAGCTGTTAAAATTTTAGAATTTTTTTTGGAAATCTGGAAGTTTACAGAAATTGATCGATATGATTCATGAGGTTCATGAGGTAACCGAGATAATAAATCATTGCTTTTCAACTACACAAAAAACATCATACTCAATCGAAGCTTTTGAGCACTTTTTGAAATTTTACGGTACTTCTAAAGCCTAATTCCGCAAAAACGCAAAACGCCTCTTTTCCTAAAAAAAAAGCCGTTTTCATAATCGTTTACTTTCAACACAAATTGTAAATTTATCAGCCAATTTTGTTTTCTCTTCAGACCCACCCCCTCTACCTTAAAAACACAAAAAAATCAATCTTCAACGGAATGATATTATTCAAAACTTTACCAAAGTTGTCATCATTTCAAAAAGTCAAGATCAACAAGTGCTTGGCTTCCCAAAACTTCCCAACATTTTCCTCTCATTTGTTTTTTTTTAGTGCGTGGACTCTAAATTAACACAATTTATTTTAAAAATTTCGAAACTGAATTATTAATTCTTTGCTTATTATAATGGATGTAAATGTAGTCGTGCGTGAATAGGAGGGAATTAATGCAAGGTGAAGGTTTCTCTGCCGAGAATGCGTAGTTAGCGGTACGAATTCCCACGACTTTAACCAAAATTTATTATTTTCTTTAAATACAAACAACGCCAATAAGCCCGCTCTAACACAACGAGACCCTTAAAGGGCTTCCTACTACATGTCTCATAACTTGCCATTCTCAACAACTATAATTGAAACCAACAATCGTGGGTTACAATTTAGGGCATCTGAGGGAATCTGTGTAACAGCTATTATGCAAATCGTTCCATTAATAGTCACGTAGAGCAGACAAAATAAATTTGCGCTTGTCAAAGTTCACAAAGGATTTGACAAAATCGCCGACAAAACAAAATCTCCAGAAACCCACGCCTTCAAAAAACAGTCAAAAACGATTTGAGGTGAATAAGGGCCCAACGCAACGCTCAAATAGCTTCTGTGTAGAAAATGAAATGTTTTGAAGAAATTCCTCTTAACAAATCACACATTCTCAGTTTTCCGTTTCTAAAATTCACTCAGTACAATCATGTGCCATATGACATACTGCGTGTTAATCAGGAGAAGATGATCCCCGTAGTGATTAGTTTAGTGTTCAATTTGACCTAGAATTGTAATACAAAAAGAAATTAGAGTATTTAGTTTAAGAATTTGCTTACGACAAAGTTCTTACTACATCCTGTACTCCCTTCTATTGAAATTTGCCCTTGTATTTATAACTATATAAACATTGAAGATGCGATGAATAAACTAGAGTTAAATCACGATTGGACGCTAGAATTCCAATTTATTCTAACATTTAGTCATGATTTTCCGAATCAGTGAACCCAACTTTTTTTAACTTTATTTCCACGTATAAGCATCACTTTTATAAGGACAAAACTATCAATCTGCTACGGAACGTATGCCGTATGACAAAAATGCCCGATGTGTGAGGATTGAGAAAGTCTCTTTACATATTTTATTTATTACAATAATCCCGAATTGCATTGCGTGTGTGTATGCGTGTGGAAGAAATTCTGATAGCGAAAAGTGAATGTTTTTTGCTAAAGACGCGGGTCTGGCGGTACAAATTGTACCGACTTCAATAGAAATTTAGCATTCTTCTTGAAGCCGACTAGCCGAACAAGGCTATTCAAAGATAAAGAGACCCTTAAGGGCTTCCTAGTAAATATTCTATAGCTTGCCTCTATCAGCAGCTTTCAGACGCAACAATCCTACTTGAAATGCAGATGAAAATTGAAGGGCTGACCCCTTAATGGTCTTTTGTCCCTGATTGGGCCTGTCGCCCAAAATTAGCAACAATAAATTCTGAAAACACTTTGGGAAACGAATTCAGAAGGAGGTTTCATCTAAATTCTTACAACCTTTCCTGTATCTCAAAAATTTAAAAGATTTAATTGGCAAAGAGCCCTTGCATGGGAAAAAATTGGACTATACCACAGATATATAATTTCATCTCCGCTTTTGTTTATGTCCCATTATTCTAAAAATAATTCGTTTTAAAAAAAATTGTTTAGAACAAAGTTTTCATATTTATACCACTTAAGACTGTAACTTCCATTCAGTTGAAGTGCTTGTCTGCCTGCCATATTTTATCTTTAGAAATGATCTCGAGAGAGAGGCTCAGGTAAATTAGTCACAGACTCTACCACCAAAATATCATCCGCCCTGAGAAGTGGACCTCCAAGGGTCTCTTGTCATGAGTGGTAAGGGCTATGAGGTGACAAATGTGTCCATAATAACTCTTCTAACAAAAGACACACGTCAGTTTACTGGTTGTGAAAGAGGAGTTATTGTGGACACATTTGTCACCTCATAAAGGACCTCCTTAACAGACTTAGAGGACGGGTTAACAGACTAATTAAAGGACCCTTCCTACCAATTTGCATAGAAACACTCATGTATATAATTTAAAAAACTCCGGTTTTTATGACTTCTAAATTGGCTGTCTGTTTATTTGCGAAACACATAACGTCTCTAAATTTCGCCCCTCAAATCCAATGTAATGCAATCTTGAAAAAAAAAACGGTTAATTTTTTTTAACAAATACGGAACTGAAGATAAGACTAATCGGCAAAATGCATAAAACAGCTGAATTTGGATTTCTAAAAAAAACTTTTTGAACTAATCGAAACATCGCACTTGCGTCATTCCTTTTTGTCGTTGCATTAAATTTTCTGCGACAATTTCTTGTGCTTAATTATCACATTCCTGGCGTTAATTTAGTAAAATCACGTGCTTTAGATTGTCCTGACGTTGTGACTTCAAGTGCGTAGGCGTCATCTGATAATTCACTTGCGTTTAGGGCCATCACAACGAGTCCTGGCATCCCTCACACAACAGTATTCGGTTTCACACAACTTAAGAATCTTTCTGTATATCCCACACTCGATTAAAAAAACATGGCAATCTCATACGCTAAATAATTTTTATTACTGTTGACGAAATTTACTGTATTCAATGAAGGGGCTCTTCATCTTCAAAAATTAGAGATGGCATTAACAAATACCATTAAAATAAAGTAAGATTTTAAAATGCGAATAGAAATTGTTGAGCATGAGCTGCTGATGCGAGCATGTACACAATAGAGCGCTGCTTTTATGTCAAGCTCACAACTCTAATTTGACTTGCTAATGTCACTTGCACTGCAGACAGTTTTGCATCCGGGCTCATTGACTGTTGAAAAGAAAAGTATTTCATATAAATTAGTTGTACATTTTGTAAAACTTTCACTTTTCCGTAAAATTTTTTACAGAGTTAAAAGTTAAAGACAATTTTGATTAAGTCAAAATAGAAATTAGTTTATTAGGAATTAGCGTTATGGGCAAAAAATTCATCTTTTTATTTTATCTGAATACATGAATATAAATAATTACAGTGAACCTCGGTTAAGAGAAACCTGAAGGGGAACGCTCAACCTGTTTAGCTTATCCGAGATTTACCTTATCCGGATTTATTTTATTTTTTATAAAGATATTTTACGCATTTTTAAAGACATTTTACAGTAGATTTTTATTTAGAACAAGGCGTTTCGTTATAAAGAAAGATTAAACTTTGAACAAAATTTTGAAAAGTAATTAGAATTTGTAAAAAAAAATTACCAGAAATAATTAAGCACAAATAACTGATAGGAAGCTATTATAGTTAATTTTTTAAGTTTTAAGAAATATCGTTGACAAAGTCAAAGTCAAAACTAGGAAGTTGTTATTTCAAATTGAAATTTTTTTCAAACAACAAACAAGGCAATTTCAGAAAATTTCTAAAGAACAACTGTTAATGTCGAGGCATCATCTTGGCATGTTCTTGCGTCTTCCAGCAGAAAGTGGCCGTTTTGCAAGTACACCGGTATCTACCCTCGGTATTCTCACACTCTAGGCAGCACCCGCCTCTTTGTATGTCACATTCGTTGACGTCGACGCACGACGCACGATTTTCGTTGAGTTGTCGATCCCCTTGAAACGATGTTTTTGCAAGTGTGTTAAGCAAAACAATATTTTGATAATTACTTGTTCGAAACCAAATTTTTAGTTTCCAAAACCGTTTATCTTAAATCTTTGAAAAATACCGAGAAATTCGAAATAATCGCAGTACTTACTTTACAAAGGGTTAAACAAAAAACTTTGAAAAATGTTTCAAAACAATTTTTAGAAATATTTACCCTATCCATGGCCAACTGAATTCACCAATGTAGTTTTTAAGGCCAAATCATCCCATATCTTTAGACCTTGGCAGTTGATGACGTCCACTTCACCTCACAGTTGTTTACGCAAAAATGAAAATTTCGTTTTCAACCGTTGTACTTTATCCATGTCCAACCCAAAAAATTTCGTAAACATGAAAATAAACAATTCTCTAAACAAGCAAGGTCAAGCATCACTTAAAAAATTAAACAACAACAAGTTCATCATTGTTTAATTTTTAGACTACTTTGTTTAATTGAGGTTGAAAAAGGCACACGGACTTAGAAGACTAGGATTGGGAAACCGTAATGTACAGTGTTCAGGAGCCCTTGAGGAAGGTTCTGTATTGAGGCTTTCAATACATTCAGTTGCAAAACAGTTAGAAAGTGAATTGTGAACAATTACTATTCATAGTTGCAGGAATTTTAATTGTAATATTGACGTAGATCACTCAAATCTGTATGTAAAATCTACCGTTAGATCCTTAACAATGGATCTGCAATTAGTTCTGAAACCTTCCTTATTATGGAGAATATCGTCATGAATAAGAATTATGAATGAGATTACAATTATTTAGAACAAAAAAGTTTTTAAACAAAGGATTTGGAAAATAGAAATAATTCAAATTTAAAAAATACCACAAATATTAGATCGACGCATCTGAGACTGAAATTGTATCACAATAGTTCGTATTTAATTTGAATATTTGAAGACATGCATTTGAAGCTCATTTGATTACTCAAATTTTGTATGAAAATAGAAATTCAAATTAGTCACACTTTTGAAAGGGCTCTGTACATTTACGTCCTGTTTAACCTTGGTGCTTACTTCTATAATTGAAAGAATCAGTAAGTTTACTGAAACCAATTCTTCATGACGAAAATCAACTTTACCGTTGTAATTGTGCACAAACCTGAAAATCTCGTGTTTTCTATGCCGTTCTATATAAGTAATGTTGAAACGTGTTAAGCATAAACTGAACTCTGAAATAAACTGAAATAAAAATTGAAATTATTCAAATATATTCTAATTTTTTATAATAATTTTTATTTTAAATATTTTTTGTGACGATCGTCAATTAATACGAATTGTCAAATGGAAGGAGCCCTTAATCCTTCGAGACACATTTTTCTTTCAAAGTGAGTTTATTAATCGATTCCGGGGGCGGATTAGTAACCGATTAACTTCTACTCGTCACTATTTTCAAGAAAAAAAAACAACTGAAAGTAAAGCATAAAGTTTTACTTAGCTTTTGTTTCACAAAATTCAGTTCAATTTTGCTTGGGTTCATAATGATAATTTATTATGAAGCGCTGCTTTAGCAAGAATTCCATTCAAACGATCCCTTTTATTTCGAAACAAAAAATGTTACTTATTAATGAAACCATATCAATTGTGAAAAAAATGTCTACGACTTCAATTATAAATGATGTGATATTTCTAAAAAATCTTAAATGAAATCAAGTATGAAGACACTTTTGGTTGTATCGGTATATTTTTCCGCCATAGAATTATTGCTTCCCACAATCGTTCACATTCTGCAGTGAATATCAACCCAATTCATCACTTCCTGCTAGTGTCGCAAAATAGATTTTGTCAAACGCGCTTCAGTTTTTTAATTGGATGAAATTTAAACAAAAATACAGTTGAGGGATAATTGAATTTGAATTAAAAATGAAAAGGGGGGACCCATAAATTCAATTTTAACAACTTGTTTCCCTAATTTTGAATTATAAGTCACACTTTCAATAGCAACAAAATTACTGACAACTTTAATTTTCAGTGTGATTTCTAGCATTTGGAATGGAAAACTTAAAAAGCCCATCCTATGACGAACTTCAAAAGTGTAATTTCTAGGCCGTGGCCGTTTTGTAAGTATCATCTGTTTCCAGGATTGGCTTGCTAGGCTAGTCTTACGTACATTAACAACATTCCTGTGCTACCTTACTCCGCTTTATAAATGGTAGTAAATAAGATACCATTATATATTGTGCAAATGAACTTTATGAGAACAACCGAAAGCCTTACCCTTTGTCACTCACTCACAATAAGAGCTCTCCGTTTTTAATAACATTACATGAAGGCGTTTTTGAAAGCGTCTGTACAACTTTTGGAATCAACTATTCAAACTTCCAAGAGGGCTTAGACTTTTTACACAACTGACTATTGTTCATAAACGCTAGAATAAAAAATAAATGTTCTTACACGACAGCTTAGTTGCTCGACCCTGAATTAAAATATAGAAGGCTTGCTCCCGTATTTAATTTTTTACAAAAATTATTTTTAGAAATTTAGAAATGAATGAACGCATTCACACAGGAAATTACTATGGTGAATAGCATAGCAACAATAATTTAAGTAAGTATATATTCAATTAGTAAGTAATATTCAACTCGCTCTGTAGACAATGTCCCACACAAGACGAAACTGCGTTGAAATTGTTTTCTCGTATAGATTTTTAAGAATTTCTCTGTATGACGCCAACATTAATATAATATTACATTAAAACCCAACTAATTTTGCATGATTAATCAAGTTTTTGACAATCTTTTTCAAGCAACTTTTTTTTTTTCTAAATAGAGTGCTGAGTTTCTTTCAAAATGCCTTTTTAAGATTTACTCTAATTTATAAGGAGGGTCCTTGGATAAGATAACTTAGGATAATCATGCCATAAATAAAGACGAAAATGCGTAGGTAGTGAATCCTGGACTCTGCAGAGGCGTCTTACCGGTTACGAGGTAGAGCGTGGCTTCGCCTCCTGAAACCAAAACAGTGTCAAAAAGTACCGAGCGTTTCTTAAATACATACTCATACCGAAATAATCATAAAAATGGTTTGAAAACTGTGAAAAGGAATTAGACTCTTCAATGAACCATTTTTATTATCACCGTCATTTAGAAAAGTATTTTTTGTATTTAAAAATGGATTTGTTTTAAAGCGTTTAAGAAAGTAGCAACGCTTGAGCAAAAATTAAAGTAAGAAAATAGTCAAAATCGAGAACTCAAAAATATCTTTATTTTTACAATTGGAACAATTTTTGTCGTTTTAAAAAGAACTATTGTTTAAAATAATTTTCTAAAACGTTAAGAAATATTAGAATAATATTCAACCAAGTGTCTTACCTGGTGCAATTGATGATGTGTGCATTTAACCACCAATGCGGCCAGTCAGCGGCCGCCACGCCGAAGGCAAGTTAAGTAAAAATTTGTCAAATCAAGGGGAAAGTTGCGGGGAAAGTTCATCAGACGAAACGTTTTTCACTTCCCAAGGTCCGTTTTGACCTTTCTCTTGAACTTTCTCCAATGTAATTTTTAAGACCGAAATTTTTGCTCTTTCCGGGTCAATGATCTTTACTTGACCTCAGCTTTGTAGACGGAAAAATGGAATGTTTTCAAACGTAGTACATTCTTTATGTCCAACTGTAAAAATAAAAAAAAAACAATTGGAATATTATGTTTAAATCAAAATAAACAAAAATGTTTACGATTGTTTAACTTTAATTTTAAAGTTAAAATTAGTTTGTTTGAAACAACCAGATAACTACTAGATTCAGTTTGCGAGAGCATATGCAATATTTAAACTCAAATGTTAAGAAATGAGAGTCAATAATTTTGATTAATTATTTAAGTGGCGTGAAATTCCTAACATCTGATTAATTATTATTAACAGATCTGGTTTACGATTTGACCGAAATTGAACCTAATTGAAACTATTGAAATCCAATAATTAAAGTTTTTTGGTCGATTATATAGTTAGGTATCAGGTTAACTTAAATAGGTTTTGACAACCTACGGAGTGAATCTTGTAATATGGAATCGTCAGAGACCCTTAAGGGACTAATAAAAATAATTTACTATTTTTTATCTCTAAATGAACACTTTATGCAATGGAGGTGAATTGGTTGTTGAGGTAAATGTGTGGAAACGACCATCAGGAGCCCTTAGGTGGGCCCATAAAGGGGCATGGAGCCCTCCAAAACAGTGAAATTCAAAAGTTTGGAACTGCATTTTAAACAAATGCTAGTCATAACTGCGGTCATCATAATAACGGTGCTGTAACTCCCTCCAATATTTATTGAAATCTACCGTTAGATCTATAACAATTGATTTTCAAAAAGCTCCAAATAATACCCACACTTTGTGTACTTTGTTGCTGAACTATATTTATGTTATACGGCGTTATATGTTAATGTTATTTTTGTTATTCAATATAGGTATGTAAAATATTTTTAATTATAATTATAAAAATAAGTTTTATTTTGCTCAAAGTTTGTGCTACCCTCCACAAAAATAAACGAAAAACAAACAAACAAACAAAACAAACACGACTGATGACGCTGTTTGAATAGAATGAGTGGTCAGCCATTTTGTAGCGATCAGTTCCTGAAATTAAGTTAACATAGGTCAATCATTTAGATTAACTAAAAAGTTATGAGGTAATTTTTAGGCAGGGTAAATTTGAATCACAAAATTTTAGACTTGCAGATATTTTTCCAAATTTTTGAAAGTCTCTGTACTTACCGATGACGGTGATGGCGAAGGCACGGCGAGCCTCGGCGTCGCCAACGAAATGGACCACGTGATGTGACCCGCGGGTCAAGAGGTGACCTGGATTGTGACTCTGTTGGACATAGTGGAGCTGGACGTTGTCCGTGAGCTTTGGGTCGGACCACCACGTCTCTCTGGACGTCTCACCATGTGGTCAAGACGCATGTCAAACGAAGTGGGATACCCTTGGATACGTGGGGCTTCTCTGTCTAAAAACAATTTTATTTAGTAAATTGTTCAAATTTAAGGTAATAGCTACATTTCACGATCTCGTAAAATTGAACCGCAATGTATGGCATTTGAGTTCAAACAAAAAGCAGTGATTTAAAACGTTTGCGATTTTAGAACAACTCGATTTGAAAAATAAAATTAAAAAAAGCAAAAAACAACATTCACTCTTTAAAAAATTATTAGAATCAAAAAAAAAAGTTTCGCTATTACTTAAATCAAATTTTAAAAAGTTAAACGCAAGTGAACTGCAAGATAAGTAGAAAGAAGTTCTTTAGCCCTTGAAAACTTTTTCTAAAGCGTCGTTGCAATGTCCCGGACATTTTTTTTGTAAAACTTAATTTTCAAGTGAATATTAAAACTCACTTTTTTCTTTCAAATAATGATCATAAAATGGTATACTTTTCTTCCGAAAGAATCAGAATCAAAAACTTGTGAAAGATCGTTCACCAGCAAGTGAGCAGTCATGAAATTTGCCATTGTTTATTCAAGCAAAATACAGTTACAGTAAGAGAGTATTTACAAGAAAAAATGTTGTGAAAAAGGAAATTTTTAGAAAATTTAAAGCAAAGTTCTTGTGTTTTGCGCTTTCAAATCGAACGATTTTTTGAATGATTACTGAAGTGTCGATTTCCATTTTCATCGATTTTCTTCAGAATTTTGTTTTTGATTGGACAAGTAGTTCGGCGTGAAGATTTCTAACCTGGACAAACCGCAAAAGATTCTGCAGCCGACTGACCGATTTCAAAAGAGTACATAAAACTAAGATTTTACAGTTTAGGACAATGTTGAGTTTTGAAAAAAAAAATGTTTTAGAATAAGACCACTTTTGAACGTTTTACAGAAAACTTTTGCACGTTCTTGCCAGCAGAAAATTTCCACTTAGGTATACCGGTAATTACCCTCTGTATTCTCACACGCGTGATCAGTAGTGAGGCTCACCGTAAATTCAGTGCAGAGCGTTTCATTAACAAGCATCCTGCAGCGGAAGTGTGAAATCAGCTACAAAAACGAATCGCAGTGGGTTTTAGCATCTTGGTTTTATTCATTCCAAAACTAGCAAAAAAATGCATGTTCTGGAATTGGTAGAGGAATCTTGTTTTTGTGCTTCAACGCCGAAGACTAATTCCAATTAATGACAATACCATAGAATTGAATGGAAAGTTAGTTAGAGCATGGTGTTAAACTAATCCAAGCTTGTTTATCTAGTTTTCAATGTTTGAGAAATTAATCTTTTCTGCTGACACTAGGATTCGAACCCGTGCCTACCGTTTTCGCATTCGCCATAAAGCCTAATTGTCTTATTCTTTTAAGGCCGCGCTCTTTCAGTAGGCAATAGTAGTTCCGTGCGTGCGTGCGTTCCACTTCGAAACTTAAAATTGTTAATACAAAGCTACAATGCACTTCAAAACCCACATTAATACATATAATTAACAAGAAGATTTTAGCCATTGAGATCTCCTGTCATCAGATGGCTTGTTTGGCTAGTCTTAAGTATTTAATGCGGAGCACTCTTTATGCTATAAATACTTGATTTTTGTAGTATAAATGCCAATCTATGGAGCTGGGCGATCAGTAGAGGTTGGATGGAAGAGTTTTTGTGCAACTAAAACGCGTCGAAGGAAGTTTTTGTGCGCCTGTACGCACCCCCAGCAGATTTGGAAAAGTACGGAATACAAAATTGACAAATATTAAGGTGATGCAAATTAATACTATAATTAATTATTGTGTTTTATGTATATTTGATTAAGTCGATGCGAAAAAAATTAAGTTTCGAATTATTCTCCAACAAATATTGATAACGATATTTGCATGTTCAACCTGTGCGATCTTCTTATTACTTCTTGGGGTATAGATTCTTACAAAAATTTTCTACCCGACACCAACCCTCAGCAAAGAAAGAAATGTTGGATTTGAAACCCCGTGATTTTGGTCTGATTTATCTAATTTGGGCAATCTTTTTTAAAATATCATTTTTTAAATAGAGTGACAAGTCTCCTAAACTCCCTTTTTAACAACTTATACGGAGGGTCCAAGATAATTTTGGATAATCATGCCATACATAAAGAAGAAAAAGCGTAGTCAAATTCAATATCGGTTTCACGCTCTTAGAGGGCCATTTCGTAGCGGTTCCGCGGTGGGACACGGTTTCTTCTACTGAAATCATGAGAGCGTTCTAAAAGTACCGTGCGTTTTTTAACTCACAAAAAATGTTAAAGTATACAAAGGTATTCCAAGTCTTAGTCAATAAAAGTATGAGAACTATCAAAAATAGTTCGGTTGTAGAATAAACCGTTTTCAATTTGAATAATTTTTGTCGTATTTTAAAAAATGTTAAGTTTATTTTAAAGTTGTTTTTTTAAAGAGCTTTTTTTTAAGTATTTGAACAATTATTTAAAGCGTTTGTTTTACCTGGTGTACTTGATGTGTGCATTTATATCCACTGGTGCGTGCATTGGATACACGTTGAGTCAAATTTTGAGAAGTCGAGGTGAAAGTGGCGGAGAAAATTCATCAGACAAAATTGAACTTTCACCAATGAAGTTTTCAAGGCCGAAATTAGTAGTATGTTTAGCCATTGCACGTCAATAACCTCTAACCTCAGCATTGTCAATGGAAAAATGTAAATTCTGTTTTCAAACGTCGTAACTTCTCCATGTCCAACTGAAAAAATTAAAAAAGATTTGAGAATATCCAAATGAAAAAATTAAACAGTTTGTGTTGAAGAAGCGGGCCAAACATAATGTACAAAACTAAATAAACAAAGAGAAATTTACGATTAACTTGTATCCTAAACATCTAATTTGTTTAAATTTACAAGATAACTACTTTGGCTTATAACAAATTTGCTGGACATTATTAACTGAAGAGGACAAAAAAGAAGAAGACAAAAATTTTATTAAATATATTTTCAACATCTTGTACCCGGCGTCAAACTCCTTCTTAATATATATTTTATTAACCAGATTAGTTTTAGATTTTGTTCTCAAAACCTAATTGAACTCACATGGGAAGTATTTCAACTGTAGCACGTGTTGGGATATGTTACCCCAACACATAAAAAGGTCACTACCCAAAACTAATAATTTTGGTAGAAATTTGTTTTGAAATTCATAAACTGATTTTTTAGAATTTTTTCAAAATTTTGAATTTCAAATATTGCAATGGTCTTCCCTGTAAAACAATGAAAATCACGGCTTAATTCCCATAAGGTTTTCCAAAAAATGGATCTGAAAATTTTAGTATAGAACGTATATGAAGTTTTCAAGGCATGCATCGAAATTTTGATCCGCACATTGAAATTTCGATATGCACATTGAAATTCTCATTCTATTTGACTCTTCGCAATGTAGATCAAAATTTCCAAGTAATTATATTTTACGATGTGCATATTGAAATTTCGAAGTACACATTGAAAACTCGAGTCGAACTGACATTCCAATGTGCATAATAAAAACTTAAATTAATTAAGTATTAAAGTCAAATCTCAATTTATAAATTTTTCTGATCCATTTTTTGGAAAACCTTATGAGAATTAAGCCGTGATTTTAATTGTTTCGCATGGGGACCCTTACAATATTTGAAATTCAAAATTTTGAAGAAATTCTAAAAAAATCAGTTTATAAATTTTACAGAAATTTCTACCAAAATTATTAGTTTTGGGTCGTAACCTTTTCATGCGCTGGGGTGACATATCCCAACTCGGGCTACAGTTGAAATACTTCCCATGTCAGTAAGATTAGGAGCGTAGCATGGCATTGTTGAATCTTCAGAGACTGAAGGGACGCCAATAAAAATAATTTAAATTTTATGATCCCTTTAAGGGACACATGCAATGAAGGTATATCGTAACTTTGCCGTTGCTCCCTCCGATCTTTATTGAAATGTACCATTGGATTCATAACAATTATTGTTATTCGAAACGCTCTGAAACCTTATTATAGTAAATAGCGTTTGGATCAGAATTTATGGACCACATAATTTAAAAAAATAATTTCGAATGATTAGGAAGAGAGAACATAAAGAAAAAGTGGGACTTTGGTACTACATTAAAAGAAATTAGAATTAGTTTCCATTGTGTTTCAAAGTAAGGAATTTTTGAAACTATTTATACAGTATAATTAAAATTCTAATTCCAAATTAAAAAAAAATACTTTATGAAAGGCTTTGTACTTTTGTGGCTAGGCTGCTCCATTTACAAATTTCACACCCTCTTTGACATTACAAGGAATTTCAGCCGCCGTTCGCCAACCATTATCTATCTATGAAATCCTTTCGTCCATCCGTTGATTATATTTATTCTGTATGACGTTCAAGTTAAGCATAAATTCTACGTACTCTTAGTTTGACACTTTTCACCATACAATACAGAGCCTTTCTCATTACCGCTCAAAGAGAAAAAAGTCCAGCATGACTAAATGTCGTCTTTGTTGACTACTTACTACTTTAATCGTTTTTTTTTTGTCGGCAATTCCTTCAAGTCCTTTGTGGCCCTTGCCATCTGCAAATTTATTCTGTCTGCTCCACTTGACTCTTAATGGAAATGTTTGCATAATGGCTGTCACACATTTTCCGTTCACGTGTCGGAACTATTCATTTTGGCAACTTTGCGCTTACGCTGAAAGCAAAAGGAACTGTAAAGCTTGCAAGTGTTGCTTAAATGTCTTTTGATTATTTATGAAAGCCTCGGTATATTTTTCGACAAGATTGATCGTTTTGTGCTAATAACTTTGTAAGGAATGTTTCTGAATTTTACGATTACTCCTACTAAATTCTTACCTGTGGTTTAAACAAACAGCAAAACGAACTGCTAAACTGAATTAGCAGCTCTAAAACGCATCTTCTTGAGATACAGTGCGTTTCCTAAGTAGTGTGTCGAATAAACATACAAAAATTCTGGCCCACGAGAAACTATCAAGGCCGCATTAAATTAGGTATCAAATAAAGTTAATATTTTGCGTAGTAATGGTGACCTTGTATTTAAGGTAAGGATTCAGAAATCGATGAATTCTATTGAATTTTTTTTAAATAGTTTTCAAAATTTGATTTATATTGAATTTTATAATTCGAAACCAAAATCACTTTAACAAAAATTGTTTCCCGAAGGCTCCGAGGTAAATATCTCGATAAATAGACTCGAGTTAAAGCTATTTAGATACCTGTGATTGAACATTATTTTTAAAATGCGGACTTTGAATTTGTTTTAAAATTTAGATTTTCTTTAAAAAATCAAATTTGATAATTACACAGTCAAACAAAACACGTTGCTAGAGTCTCTCATTCAAGTTCAATATTTTCATAAAAAAAATTGTAACGTAAAAATAGGTTATCCAAAGATAACGAGATGTTTTTTCAAACACGTTTGAACAGATACACGAATGCCAATACAAGACAACTGGATTTGGATTACTTACACATTTTTTTTAGAATTTTGTTTGAACATCGAATTGAAGCATTGCCCTTGCGCAGTTCCCTTTGTCGTTGCGTGTAGCACTCTTGCGACAATTCCTTGCACTAAAATACTGCACTACTGACGCAGAAACAATGACGTTGTTGAGCGTCACGAGTAGTAGGAGGCATGTGGAGTGTGTGTGAGTTGCGGTTCGCGTCAGTGGAGACAGCGGACCTTACTCTGCGTTCCTATTGGCTGAAATTTGCTTTTCTCATTGGCGAATCATGGCGGTGCTTCATTGGTCCATTGAGCGGTGCTTGATAACTTGGGCAGTTCTTCACAGAACTTGACTAAAATGTTACGCACACATTTTCATAAATTGTCAATCACAATTTTTGTTTTAATATTAGTATTTCAACATTCAAATTACTAAAATTATTTCTTATCATCAACGTCAACTGGAAACTTCAGGTCAAAACAATAAAGTTTAATAGCCTAGACACAATTCTTTGCGCGGCGTTGAATCGCTGCATATTTTTTTTTCAAATTTAAAAGTTGTCACATTGTTTGAATATTTTTTAATGGTAACATCCTTAACATTTTTAATTGTTTTTAGAACCTAGAGAGATAACTGCTACTTTTTTTTTTTTTGGTTTTTTTGTGGAATTTTACTCTTTTTCAGTCCTGGCCATCTCAACGTAGGCGGTAGTAACTATCATAATTTTTTGAAAAAGAAGAAAAAAAAAGAATAGCAGCAAAAATTTGGGAAGGAAATTTCACCAGCAATAGACATAAATTTGACGTAGTTTATTCAAGCAAAATACAAATAGATTTTTAGAAAAAAAAATGCTAGAGTTTTTGACATTTTGTTTTAGATAAAATACCGGCGATTCATGGAGATTTGTTAGAAGTTGAAAATAAAAATTTATTCATTCCCACCACCGGTGCGGCAGTCCGCGGTACACGTTGAGTCAAATTTTGAGAAGTCGAGGTGAAAGTGGCGGAGAAAGTCCATTAACCGAAATTTTTCGTTTAAGTTTTAGAACTTTCTCATGAAATTTTACCCATGGAGTTTCCAAGGCCAAAACTATGCATATTTTAACTTTGCATTTGAAGGTCGATGACCTCAAGTTGACCTCAGCGTTGTCGACGAAAAATGGGAATTTCGTTTTCAAACGTTGTACTTTCTCCATGCCCATCTGAAAAATTTATGAAAACAAAATTAAATTGAAAATAACGTAACGAAAAATGAAATTTTTTTTATTTGTTTTGAACTTGTACAAAAAATACAAAAAGAAAAAAACGTTTAATTTATTCCCTAAACATACAATTAGCAATACATTACAATACAATTTATAAACGGCGTACAACTCCCAAATTATGCATATTGTGTTTATAAATCATTATAAAATAGATTATAAGAAGATTGGATTTGTTTAAGTTTATTTAAATAGGTTTAGGCAACCTAGGTAGTGTAAATTGTTCATTTAGAAAGCAAGCAATAAAGTCAAAATACAAGTACCATGCACCCACTTGGAAATTAATTAAAATATTTTGCATTGTTTAAAAAATGAATAATATTCTTGATTTGTATATGAATTTTGTAAATTAAAGTGGAATTACAATTCTGATGTTTGCTGGAATTACAAGCAGATTTATGAAATGCTCTGTAAATTGTGCAGTGTGGTTGTTCCACTTGCGTACATAAAGGCAAACTACGATAGATCTATTGAGGTATCGTTTAATTATATCTATTTTGTACGACGTTTAAGTTAAGCTACTTCTGAATACCTGAAATTTCTAGTTTTACACTTTTAACCATAATAAATTAAATATTGTTACTTTTAGGTTAGATTTAAATGAAGAGGGTACGCTTTTGTTTTAAATGTAGAAAACATTGTTACGCCAAACCACCCTCTAACATTCTACTCCTATTGGCTTAGGCAGACTGCCTCGAAGTAGAATGTAGGATTGCATTTGGCACAAATTTCAGCGTTCAGCGTAATTCAAATCCAACCGGAACACTCTGTATGTAAAAAGGCAGCTGAAATTAGAATTTATGTAAAAATGAGATTTCCCCCCTTCTCAGAGGACACTTAAGGTTAGATACGTTTGGAATGTTGGAGTGTCGCCCCCTAAGGGTGATCACGATTTGTACTTGAACAGTTGATAGATCAGACAGTGCGGACGAGGCTTAAGGACACGCTCTCCAACGAATTAGAAACAACAAGTTATGAAAACACAAATCTGTTACCCTAAAATGTCAAATAGAGCCCTTTTAATCCTTTCAAAAATTAAAAAATCTTTACCTTAAACCTTTACATAATATGATAGCAAAATTTCCAAGATAAACTTTGCATTAATTTTTTTTTATACATTACTGCACTTGAATTAGGGACACAATATCAAAAAACACTCAAAAATAGGTATTCTACAAATGACACACAAATTTTTGCTGTGAGAGTGGTTATTGTGAAACCGCACAACGGGTTGAAAAAACACAAAAATCTGTATTTAAAAAGAAACAGTTGTGTGTAATGTGGTCATCCAGAATAGTACAAATTATCACACTGAAGAAAGTATTCAGCAAAACTACAATAGAGAATTAAGCTCTATTTGAAAGTTTACGGTACTTTGAGAAACTTTACCAAAAAAGCCAATGTCGAAAAGGAGACCTTGGGACCGATTTTTCTTTCAATGTGATTTTGCTAATGAATTCAACGTGCGGATTCGCAATCTATTAACTAAACTGTAACCATTTTCAAGAAAAAAATACAATAGCAAGTTAGAACCATGAAGAATTACGTTAGCAGATTCTGCAGAAAAACAAATTTCTAAAAAAAAAAAAAAAAAAGCGCCGAAAATCTACTCGCTAAATACCGTAAAACTTGTGTTCAAATGAGATGTCTCATTTTTCTAAAACAGAAAAAAAAAGTCTTTTGTTTATGTTCTCATTTATCAAACAGAATCCTTCACACTTTTCTATATGTCAAGATTTTGTTCTGTAGTAAATTATCATTGATTATAAATTCGGATAGAAAATGACATTTTTGAAAAATTACTAACATAGAATGCCACTTGCAAAAATAAAGAGATATAGCGTGCCCTACACCAGAAAATACCCATCTATAAAATAAGTTGTAGAAAGTTAAGTTGTATAAACCGCACCAACCGCACCTAACCCTGTGAGGTGAAATTTGCGTTTGTCTCCAACGTTGTTATTTTGCATTTCGAAAACGTTTCCAAAACTGAGTCGGAATTGAATTTCGTAATTGAAACAAATGGGGGTGGGACACCTTGTAATAAGCATAAAAGTAGCAAAAATCAATTTATGAATTTACAATAAGCTTGAAACTTGTTTGAGCCCACGTGAATCCATTAAAAATCGTTTTCCATAAAGAGAGTCACGCACGACTCTGCAATGAGCAAAGCAGATTTGTCGCTTGTCAAGAATTGCAAAGAGCAACAAAAACCGAGCCAACAAAAACCGAGAATAAGAGAAAACAAGAATTTGCATAGTCTTAAATGAAAACTTACATGTGCAATATTTCCTTGTAAACAATTTAAAAGTAAATGATCTTGATCGCATTAGGTAGCGGAAACTGCATCTTTTACCCGTTTAAGGTTCTATGTGGTTCTAAAATTGGATAACTAACGTAACGCTCATTAGCGCAAAAAATGTGACAATTAAAAAATACCCCCATTGTCATTTTTCAGTTCAGAGTTGGTTTTCTCGGTTATAGCCTTTCTCTGTTTTTGAAGTTTGCGGTTTTGGTTTTCTCAGTTATAGCCTTTTTCGGGGTTTGTAGGGTCCCGTTTTTTTCGGTTTTGGCATTCTCGGTATTGACATGGAAACCAAAATTGGCAGTTAATCCCACGTTTCATACTAACGCAGCGCTAATGTCGCAGCAATGGTTTGTGTTTATGGGAATTCTAAAGCTCTAGTATTAATTTCTTATTTATTCTAATAATGCCAATCTCATCTCGGGCCTGAAGAAGACGAGATTGCGATAGGTAAAGGTGAAGGTGTTTTTTCTCTACTAAAATTACGAAGTTGGCGGTACGAATCGAACCAACTTCAACCAAAATTCAGCAATTTTTTCTTACACAAGACTAGCCCAACAAGCGTTTTCTAGGACAAAAAAAAACTTTAAACGCCTTCCTATTAAATATTCCACAAATGGCCTTTTTTTCAACAATTTACAAAATACTTTAAGGGTAGGGGGCTTAACCCTAAAGCATTTTGTAAATTGTTGAAGTGTCTCCTGTCCATGAATACGCTTGTATGGCCAGAAATGGTAGCACATCGCACACAAATAATTTTCAATTTCAGAGGATGATTCAACTGAAAAATCAAACTTCCCAGAATCCCGAAATATTAAAAAGTTTGCATGGCAAAGAGTCCGTTCATCGAGAAAACTAGTACTATACCTCGCATCGCCAGGGGAGATATACCTTAGTATTTCATAAATGATAAAAACAAATTATTCCAAGTGAAAAATCGCTTTTTTTTTAATTAATTAATTAATTCCAATTAATTAATTCAATTAATCAGGGGAATATCATCCCTGTGGTGTGCAGTTGAGCATTAGGAACCCTGACAAGCGTGACATCCCTGTTTGTATAAAACAACCAAGAAAATGCTAAAAATCCTCACTATGTGCACCTTTTGGACTAATATTTCATTGAAGCTGAACAAAATAATTTGCTACAATGAGTAGTTTTTCTCTAAAATAAAAGGGATATTAGAATAAGAACTTGCGCAAACTAGAATTATTGTATTTTGGGTGAGATTTGGTCTCTATTTTAAAAGTCCCATTTTGAAGCAATAGGGTTTTCAAAAAAACATCGTATAATTCATTTAAAAATTGATTAGAAGTTTAGAATTCGAAAAGAAAAGAATACTTTATATTATATATTTATTTTATATCTATATTATATATTTTTAACCTTTAACTATCTTTTAAGCGTAATTTTGAAACCTCATTTTCACAACTTACAATTAACAAAGGAAAGCTACTTGTACTTGTATTCCTCTTCATTAAAGAACAACTTTTGTACAAGTAATTTTTTATGTTGTCATATGTTTTTTATGTTGATATTTTTCAACTTGACGTATTTTTTTCTGTGCGTCCGTTTGTCCGTCGGTGTTTCGTGATTGCATGGGAAACTACAATTGCACTTTATATTGCAGATTTAAAACTAAAATCTTCCCTGGGTCACGGACGGCTGACCCTTCTGCATCATTTCGACGACCCCTATAAGGACCCCAAAAACCGAATACGTTTTGATTTGCCTATTGGAGTTCTGTGCGTGCGTGCGTGCGTAACAATTGTACTTCAAAGCTACAATTCACATAAAAACTCAACTGCTAGTTAACATAGAATAATTATTGTATTTATTTACGTCAATGCGAAACATAGCCTAATAGGCGATGTACGTCAAAAAAATATATATGCGGAAGGTGTAATTTTGGGGAAATTTTTGTTGCAATGATCCTTCCAAAATTAGTCTATACCATACCAATTTTAAGCCAAAAAAATCCTTGTATTGAAAACCGGCAATTTTGACCATGACTAATCTAAGTTTGGACACTTTTTTTAAACAATTTTTTCCAAAATTGTGCCAGATCTCTTTTGCACGATGCCTTTTTAAATTCAAAATCAGACTCACATGCGTAGAGAGCCATTGAGCGGCGGGTCCGTGGTGGAACACGGCTTCTCCGCCTGAAATCAAAAGAGTGTCAAAAAGTACAGTGCGTTTTTTAACTTGTACGAAAAAAAATAATTATGAAAGCATACCAAGGTATTCCAAGGCTTGAAAAAAAAAATAAATGTTGGGAAAGAGTCAAAATTAATTTGACTCCTGCAATGAATGTAATTGTAATTATAGCTGCTGTAATTTGAAAAATTTATTGTGTCAAAAAAAATGTTCTAAATGCTAAAAAAATGTATTTCAACATTTTCAAACATATTTTTAAAAAATGTGTAAAAGTATTAAAACCACCTGTTTTAGTTGACGATGTGTGCGTTTTAACCACTGGCGCAAGTAGTCCGTCGCCGCCGTCGCGGATACATGTTGAGTGGAATTTTGAAAAGTGGAGGTGAAAATGACGGAGAAAGTTCATCACCCGAAATGTTTTTTTGTGTTCCAAGGTCACTTTTCGAACTTTCTCCTGAACTTTCATAAATTGAGCTTTCTAGGCCGAAACTTTGCTTAATTTTCCATTTTGCTGGTTGATGAATTCGACCTCAGAGTTGTAGAGGGCAAATGGAAACCTCGTTTTGAAACGGCATACTTTCTGTCCAACTGAAAAGGTCAAAAAGGAACTTGAAAATAGCCAAACTTAAAAATGAAAACAATTTGTTTTGAACATCATGTACAAAACAATTTGTTTCGAACATCCTGTGCAAAGCAAAATAAACAAATCCAAATTAGTGATTCCTTGGGCCTTAAATACCTAACACTGCCTAAATGTGTGATTTAGTAAATTTTGTAAATGGCCTAAAACTACTAAGTTCTACATATTTTTTCACAACAAATTAGGTTTACATTTGACCCTAAAACCCTAACCTTCAAAATCACTTTATTTAAATAGATTGATTATAAGATGTGATTTGGTTAGGTTAATTTAATTAATGTGGATTTGGGCAACCTACGGAGTTTAGTTGAGGCTGTTGAATAAGACCCTTAATGAACGCTAATAAGACAATTTACAATTTATTATCCCTTAAGTGGACACTTTTTGCAGTGGAGGTGAATATTACGAAACGACAATCATTGAGGTGAGGAATTTTGCCTGCTGAGGCATTCAAAGCAATTTCTAAATGAAAAAGTGCATCCTATTGTTGCGCATCATATACGCAGGGTAACATGCAGTGCTATTTCCGTCTGCCTTTGGACAACATCAAAAATTCCTCTAAAGTGCATTGACTACTAAAATTCTCAATAGTAAATGTAATGGTTTTGTCAAGTAAAAAGATCACTTGGTTTAGGTTTCACTTTGTTTACAATGCAGTGGGGAATTGGGAAATACACGGCGTAGTGTTCTGGATTTATCTAAAAATTTGGACTTTTTCTTTTCAAGAAGCAGATGTCAAATTTATCATAATTCAAAATTGAAACTGAAATTTCAAATATCAAAATTATTCAATTTTGGATCTGCTACTTAGTTTTGAACTGCACACCTGCAACTGATCGTTATATTAACTATAATTATTTACAATCGAAATTATTTGTTTTCAAATTAAAATTATTTTTACTTGAAGTTTAAGTAAAAGTCTATATTTCCTGAATTTTTTTCCAGGTTATATGCGCGTGCAATTTTGTCGTATTCCATGGCCGTGGTTCTCAAGTTATTGGTGGTAACAAGGGGCAACATACCTAATTTTGAAATAAAAAAGTGCCTTGCAAAAAATGAACTATAATAATGTAATCAGTTAAATAATTTAAATTTAAAAAGTTTTTTACTCCTCCATAGTTTTAAACATTTTCTATTTTGTTCCAAATGAGTTGTAGTTTTTGTAGTTTTTTTTTAATCTGAAAAACCCCGTTTTGAATTAAACTGAGTTTGACCCCACTCAAAAATAAATGTTTTAATAAGCACCAGATATTAATAAGTTTCAAGTTATATATTGGAAAGAAGTTGCATTGTATAATTTACATTGCACGGTAATTTAATTCTTAAATTCCCGTTTGGTTGGGGGCCCTTCAAAGTACCAATTTCCAAGACGTAGGCCTTTGAAATATTGTGAAGAGTTGTTGAAGCCAAATAATCAAGTCCTCTTCATCTTAATTACCATTTTTTAAACGTAACGATAAGCAAACTCTTCCTAGAACTCTGGACGCTACTTCTGAAACACAATGTATATCTCAAGCAGATGCGTTTTAAGAGCTGCTGGTTCAGTTTAACAGTTTTATCTCTATTATTCTTCAATTTTTTTAATTTTCAATAGAATTAACTTTATCACTTACTCATAATTGACAGGTATCCTAGCGTATTTTAAAGCTATATCTTATATCCGGTAAGACAAACCTTCACTAAAAGAAACTTCACTAATCGACTTTAGAACAAGTTTTTTTTTAAACAAAATTCTCAATCTCTTAGTATTAAAAAAGCAACTCATGAATTTATTAGAGAAATCGTATTTTTAAGGGCCCACGGGCCCTTACAGTGTTAACGAGGAGATAAAGAAAGACAATTAAATAATCAAGAATTTAAGAAAATTAGTACTCAAGTTCACACGAAGGGTACTCGCCAGTTTTCTTGTCAAGACTTCGAAACACAAGTGTTTGGAAATAAGTTGCAGATTTTGATCCTTACAAAACGATCAATCTTGAATGGAATGTATGACTCAAAATTTAGAAAACGCCAGGTAATTTTAAAAAAAGTCTCTGTACATTAGTTGCAGGAAATGTCAAAGCTTTCTAAAATAAACAAATGCAACTTTTTTAACGAGAGTTCTAAACTCCTTATTGATTACAATAATTGCGAATTACGTCGTGTGTATGTGAAGAGGAAATGGCGATAGTTTCTTGCTGAAAACGCGAGATTGGCAGAACAAATCCCACCAACCTTAAACAAAAATGATTTTCTAAATTTTTAAAATTTATTTAATCTTAATTTTATTTTTATTTAAAATTTCAATTTTTTTAAACAAGACTAGCCGAACAAGCAAATTCAAGGATAGCGAGGCCCTTAAAGGGCTTCCTGTTAAATGATGTGTAACTTTTAGTTGTCAACAACTAGAATTCAAACCCAAAACCCTATTTACGATCAATAGAGATACAAATTCAAGAGCAGTAAGGGTAAGGGTAATTAAGGGTATCTTGGATGGACTTGCATGGCCATAAATATGCAGCAAACAATAAGTTCAGCTAGTTCTGAAACAGCATATGAAAGAAGATTAAATTGAAGTGAAGATTCAAGCTTTCTCGATTCTCAAAAAATTGAAAAGTTTGAACGGCGAAGACTCATTTCATGAAAAAAAAACTGCGCTAAGCATCAGATCGGCATATACCGAGACTTGCATAAATATTCAGAAGAAGCTGAAGTAACACTTCCAAGCGGTGAAATCGCTGTTGTTTTCAACGTGAGCACAAAGTTGCCAAAGCAAATAGTTCCGACAGAGGAAAATAATCTATGTAGCGAGTAAGCAAAAATTTACACTAAGAGTCAAGTGGAGCAGACAGAATAAATTTGTAATATGTCAAAGGCCACAAAGGAGATGAAGGAAAAAAAACGATGATTCAAACTCAAAGTAGCAATATTTTTTTAGACAAAAATTTTCCAGAACCATACGCCGTTAGAAAACAATCAAAACGATTTGAGATGAATAAGGGCCTCAGTAGCTTGTGGGTACTTGAAAACTTTTTTAACTCATCTGTACAAATCGGCCATTTCCAATTTTTTGATGTTAAAAATCCCTCTGTACATTTGATACAGTGTGAATTAATCGGGGGAAGATGATCCCTGCAGTGGGCAGTTGGGCTTTGGGGACCCTGTCAAGCGTGACATGATTCAAGGGCCCATGTCACAGGTAGTTGCAGGTAGGGATTACTTTCCAAATTAATGTACACAATAGCTTCATTATTCCGGAATGGACTCATATATGTAAGTCATAAATACCCGTCTCAATTCGTGACCACAAGCTTTGCTCTCACTGACAGTTTAAATCAAGGGCCAACTTGGCTTCAAGTCAATTTTAATCGCACCAAGGAATGTCAATGTCAACTGAATGTCAATTTTGCTCGATTTTTGGTCAACGAGACCCTATAAGTATCCGGCGGTGCAGTGTCTAGTCCCTTCAATGACTCTGTAATGAAAACTTAATTTTTAAGTGTCTTCGCCTAATTTTGCAAACGCTCAGTACATTTGCTTGTACACTAACATCTCTACTGACCAATAATTTGCACTAATTTTCAGCATAGCAGGTGATATTTTCACAAACGAAATCGTACTAATTTTTAAAGAAAATTGATTGCGCAACAATTTGTTAAAAATGCATTTTTTCTTAAAACTGAAATTGTAAAACCCAATTGCAGTGCAGCGTTGAAAAATGCCCTCTTGAATAGGCAACCTGTGCCGCCTTAACAAAAAATCCATACTTTTAAGCAAATTTTTACTATTCTAAGAAAATAATAAAAAAAAATACGATTTTAATTTGGATAAAAAAATTCAACTTTAATTTCAAGTGAGATTTCTAAAATTTAAAATGAGATCGAGTATGAAGGAAGACATTTTTGGAAACCTCTGTATATTTGTCAACTGAAGAATTCCCACGATTCTCAGAATCGTTCCGAGCACAGAAGAGGCCAGCTGTCGTACTACTAAATGCAAGTATTGAAAAATACATTTTGTTCCACGGCGTTCTAGTTATTCAACTCACTCAACGGGATGAAAATTAAGAAGAAAACAATTAATTGAGGGACGAATTTAAATAAAAACTAAAATAGGGTACCTTTACATTTAACTTTAGTGGTCATTCACACCTGAAATTGACTTCAAGGCTTGTTTTCAAAGGGGTCTCGATTAATTCCTTATGATCCATGAGTCGCCCTTCAACAACTCCAACATCCAAGCGCAATAAATCCATTTTTGGAAACGTTCAAAACGGTTGGCGGAGCGTCTTAAATGAGTTTTATTTGCTAAACATAAATTCACATTCTATTTCAAAATTAATAACTATTTTTAGAAGTTTAAATTAACACGGTAAGTTTACATGAAACGATACTTTATGGAAGGATCTGTACATTTTGCCCCGTCGGGTTGCTCGACTTGCTTTCAACTTTACCAATTACTATTAAAGACCTCGACATCGACATTGCAACACTTGGATTTTGAGTATCGTTGAATTATATTTATCTTGTTCGTCGTTTAAGTTATTCAGTAAGTCAAAGTTCGTGTGACACTTCTACGCATAAAAGAACATTTCCCAAGCTCCGCACAAAAGGACAAATTCCGGCAAACTAAATCGTCATAGCTTTAGATTAACAAACGCGCTGTATACCCAAAAAGTGTATCTGAGGTTTGGAATTTATGAAAAATAGAGATTGCTATTCTTCTGAGAGGACACTTAAGGCCCTTGATAAATTTGGAATGTTGGAATGACACACATCTAAATTATAATCACTTTCTTCCCAATTAGGAATTCGTTGACTCCTGCGTGTTTGGGAGATGGATCTCCCTTGCGATTGGTTCTGCTCAACCATTTCACAAATGCGTGTTTAGTGTTAATTGTTTTTATTTCTTAACCACAATTAACTAGTTGTTAAGCTGTAATTTGAACTTCAATTATTAATTTTTAAATTTAACGTTTTTGTCAATTATTGGTAAAGTGATTTTATTAGTAGGCAATATTTTAATCAGTGGATATTATTCTTGGGGAACTTATTAGTATGGGATATTGTTCTAGTGGATTTTATTAAGAAGAAATATTATTCTATGGGATATTATTAACAAGGAATATTATTCTAATGGATATTATTAACAAGGAATGAAAGGGATATTATTCTAGGAAATATTATTCAAGGAAATATTATTCAAGGAGACTTTTTCTGGCAGCCATGTTTGACATTTATTTTTCAATAGGTAGAAAAGAATCCATATTTTAATTAAATTGAAACAGGCACAAACACGAGCAAAATAGATATACAATAAAAGAGCTGAATTATTTATTTGATTTTGTATACTTGACCCAAAGTCATAATTTATTAACATATTTTTTGGATTCAATGTACTTATAAAAAAATTACACGTTTGAAGTTTAATGCCCTTCTACATGAGGATCTTAAAATATTGAAGCATTTATCTATATCTCAATCAATTTTTAAAACAAAACCTCTGTATTTGTTGAACATTTGTGACACTAGTTTACACTTTTTTTTTTTCAGAAACTTCAAGTTGGATCAAAAATATCCAAAAACCTTAAAGGTCGGACATCAGCGTTTCAAGTGTTTCACAATTTTTTCCAAATCAAAAACATCCATTTTAGAATACTCAGTCTCGAATATTCATACATACAGGATGCATCTGTGTGAAGTTTTTTACAATACTTACATTTGTGTTTGTATATTAATCATCGCCCACTCTTATAATGCCCACGGCAAGCACAATGGAGAAGGAATTGATATTTCAGCCTACATTAAAAGCGGACATTTTTGTAGCGACTACATACTTAAAAATGAAGCAAATGTTGAGGTCTATGGATATGACAAGGTCACAGCTCCAGTGGTCACATTCGACCCAACAGCTCCTTATCATCAAGACGACGGATTCTGGGAAGCGTTTTCTGCCAATTCTGACAAGATGGGCACAATTAGATACAACGATACAAAAGAGCAGGCAAGAAAAAACAGATTTTCTTATGTACCAACGTCAGTAAGATCTTTTTTCTTTAGTAAACAAGTTTGCGTCAATATTTGGAGCGTCATTCCTTGCTCTAAAACAGAGTTGAACTTAATTCGCAAGTTCATAATATATCACTGGCAACTAAAATTCTTTTACTACCCGCCATTTAATCCCCTACGAAATTACGTATTTGACTATGTAAAGTATTACAATCACATCCTTGTGCATTTGTGGTTGCAAGGAGACGACCTTACACAAAGGTTTACATTATTGCAAGAAACACTAAAATACAGTTTAACCAGGAGTGAAGTTTTCCCTTTGACTCTAATATATCGCACTGGGTATTCTACAATTGCTTTGTCAGCTTACGGTAGATGTGTAGTTACATTTGACGTTGTGCCCACTAGTTCAATTACGACTAATTATAAAACCAACTTTTATAGAAGCTGTCAACCGTTCATGATCTATGTAGTTAGAACTGCAGATCAACCAGATTTTTGCCTTGCTAGGCTCAAGATACCAGTCCTAGAGGTTCCGTGTCAATACCAAGAAAACCAAAACCGAGAACGACCAAAACCAAGAAAACCAAACCTGAGAACGGTCATAAGCACAACGTGGGTTTCTTGAGATTTTCTTAGTTCATGTTTTGTTTTTGGTTTTGTTAGTTAAACAAAACCTTAATAAATAATAATAATAAAACCGAAAACCAAAATCGAGAAACCTAGACCGCGAACGACCAAAACCGAGAACGGTCATGTAATATGGGTTTTCCCGGTTTTGGTTTTCTCGGTTCTGATTTTTTCGATTTAGGTTTCTCGGTTTTTGTTTTTCTCGGTATTGACCTGCATTTTCTAACTAAGAAGTCCTCTGAAGACAGAAGTCAAGGTATCTCCGTCCTGCATGCGTCCCTACTGGCACATAACTATGTCAATAGCAGCACTGGGATTCTTATTGAGCATGGGGCAATTTCCTACCTCCTTCGCGACGGTTGCAGTGGCCCCATAACGCCTTACCCCCATGGCTACCCCATGCTAAGTGTTATGTTATACTACAATTGGGATTCGTCTACTAATGCCTTCAAATTCCAATTTCAGGATGGAATACAACAAACAAAGTCTTTGTATTTACCGACAAACTCGCGGAGCTATGCCTTCATGTCCTGTAACAGTAGGCCACACTTTGCGTCCTTCAGAGGTTACCTTGCTCCATTTGAGGACAATCTCTGGGTAACCATTGTCTCTTACTTTGGTATCCTCACAGTAATATTAAATTGTCGCTTTCATTGTAGCGGTCTGCTACTATTTTCATACCTGGTTGAACACCCTTTAATTGTAGGTAGAAACTTATTGCGTTTAAAAAGTTTTAACCTCATTTTTATCCTGTTTCTATTTATGTCCATAGTTATAACCAACGAGTATAAGAGCATAGTTACAACGCACTTGACCGCACCCATTAACAGAAACCATCTAAAAACATTTAAAGACGTAGCGGAGTATAACTACGATGTATTGATTCCCTTTGAGTATAAAGTTGGCGTAGTAGTAAGCAGTTCATGTGTTGGCAAATTAGTAACGAATCCAATTTCTATCTATAACTTCACGAGAGACGACATAAAGCGTGCTCCTCAGAAATATATTTTTTATGACGAGCTGCCGCAGTCAAAGACTATTTCGAGAATGAATTGTTACATATACTCTTCAATGGCGGTAGTATCGAATTACATGATAACAATTGTAAGTTTGCTAAAAGCAATGTTGCGAAGGTATCAAAATAACGATACCTTGCCATTGGCTGTCTGGAACAAAGTGCGGCCACTAGTACATTTAGTTAGCAATATTAAGTTTCCAAAAAAGTCATATAGTGAGGAAATTCTGAAATGTGGTAAAACCGTGTATGTTGATGCTAAGGATGAAGGTCTAGAGGAGGTTTGGGGTGGTTTTCTGTCGGCTGGAAACGCAGTGCAAGGTACAGAAAAACCTAAATTTTATAAAGGTAAGGAGGATCTATTGACACGTGACCTTGGTATACATGTTACAGAAATGTACTGGGACAGAAATATTCTAAGAGACTCTATTCAGCGAGTGTCTCAGTCTGGAATAATCATATTTTGGAATCATATTAGTAAGGAGTATAAAATAAGAAACAACATTGCACAACGTGGCTCAAGTGCAATTGCAAAATATAGGCCACAGAAGTTGTACTCTAATATTCTCGCTGTATTCATAGTGTATCTTCTGTGCATATTTTTTACGATTCTAAGTTTTAGCTGTGAATATTACAAAGTGATACGGAATACATTTGTTGAATGGCAGAGAGCCAAGGAGCTAGTGACAATAGTTGCCAAAAGACGCATTCGGTCAAAAATGTAGTAAGCAAGGCAAATTTTATACCAAAATCTTGAAGGCACAAAATTAGAACCAAATTGATTAAAACAACATAAACATTGGCAAGGTAGCAATAAGTAAACACGCTCGTAAGTTATAATATAATACTTTTACCGAAGGAATTCGAGTATTCTTGTTCTAAATTGAAAATAAATCTTTGCCAAACAGCAGATTTCAAAACTTCATTTGTTCTTAATAAAAGTAATTAATGTAGTAAATAATATATTTGAAAACAAATTTGTTCTATTTAATTTACATTCTGGGTGCCACACTTGCTTGTCGAGAAGTTTTATCCTCATTTGCACAGAATGGTACAGATGTGTCTCTAAAACATTTTTTCTTGATTCGCAGTCGGCAGCAAATTTTCGTGCTCGGTCTGATTTTTCTTGTACAGTGGCGCTTCGGATTTCAACCCCGAAGTTTGCGAGGCGATTAAACTTTCCTGTTGGGCCAATTCCGCTTGATTTTGTGCAGCGGTGTCTTTCACTTGCAGCAAATTTTGGTATTCGGTTTGATCGTTGTTGTACTGTGTAGCGCTGTTCACTGTTTACATGCAGCTGATCCAAAAGAGAGCAGATCTAGACCTTATCCTGAGCGTATCCAGAGTGCTACTTGGGCCGTTTACTTATCCTTATGTGTCGTCCGGTCCGTTGTTTTTTAGCATGATTGATTGAATGCTTGTAACTTGATTCTTATGGTACGGTTAGGATGTAGGATGAGATAAGTGTCAATTATAATTGAAGTTGAGCAGCTGACCTTCTGTGGCCTGTACCTTTACACTTCCCTCCCAGTGGCTTTTGGACGGATTGGTGTTTTGGTATCCATGTTTATTTTGGAGCTGATTTGAGCAGTGGCGTAGAAACGATTTTGTCCCTTCTCCTTTCCCTTATTTTTTATACTGCGAGAATTCGAGGTTTCTCCATATAAAATTAAAATGCCCATGTACGGGAATGGGACCGGTTGAATAAGATAGAATAGGAGTGTGCTTTAGTGCAATTCAACTTTTGGATTTTTGATTTACGCGCATGAACTCGTTTTGTTACGGACGCACAACCGGTGATAGTCTAATCAAAAACTACAGCTATAGAAATCCGGCATTTAATAGGTGAAATATTTACACACGATTTTTCATAAATTCAATTAAGGTTAGCTTAAAATCACATTTTAACTAACTTTTTCGAGGCTGATGCTGAGGGGCTAACTTCTAGCGACCCAAAGAACGCTCTTTACTTGCACAAAAACAGCTTAAATCAAAATATTTGTAAATGAAATTTCTCACATTCTTCACAGAGGATACTTAAGGGCCATAGCACGCTTGGAATTTTGGAGTGGGGTACCTTAAGGGTTACACACCGCCCCATTGTCATCTCCTTCTTCCCAAATTTGAACAATGCCTTGACTCATGTCTTTCTGGGGTAAAATTTCCTTCCGATTGGTTCTGCTCAACCACTAAATTTCTATTTCCCCAATGCATCTTCCCAATTAGAAGTGTCCTTTGTATGATTCAAAGAGATATGAGCCAGAGCGTGAAGAGAGTGTTGATTGATTAGACGCAGATGCACCTTTACTTAATAAAATCGATTTTCATAAATTAAATTTCTTCCCTCGAAAAAGCATCCTGCGCCGCTAGAACAAAAGTTACTTTCAAACGAGGCCATTTATTTCGAAACAAAACGTTTAACAATTTAAAAAAAATCAAAACTACATTTGTACTTATAAACAATTTACGAAAAAAAAAAGCAGTTGTTACTCTTGCTGGGAAAACAATTTTTTCCCAGCTTGTTGCATACTTAGCTTTTAAATATCTTAACAAAATTTGTTGTACGACACTTACATTATTCTATCCGTTGAAATAAAAATAGAAATACAGTTAATTGGAAGCAAAATAAATCTATTTTAATTTTTAGTTTTCATAATGCGTGTTGTTGGTACTTAAAATGAAGTACGGAGCTTAAGGACACTTTTGAAAGTCTGTGTTGATTTTTCGGCTCCTTTTCACTAATTGAATGCTTCCGTGGAAAAAACCTTTAACTGCAGCGACAACAAATTTAAAATATGTTGTCATGTAAGAAATCGTCGCAAATAAAGCGGCGACACTAATAGACTGAAGCGCATGCGCCAGAATTTTGTTTGAATAAGTTATAAAAGTGATAACAGTTCCCGCCAGGTGACATGGTTTGGTACCCTTTCGTTATCCAGTCAGGTATCATAGGAAGTCTACCTTGGTGGGTCACCAAGGTACCTGCCCTATTCGAATTTAAGTTATGGGC
>JAQFYP010000109.1:0-37123 GCA_034694865.1 Bilobella braunerae
TCGTTAGCATCTCTTGTTAGCATCCTAGGTTAGCATCCCAGAGTACCATCTCATGTTAGCATCACTTTAGCATCTCTCGTTAGCATCCCAGATTAGCATCTCTCGTTAGTATCTCTTGTTAGCATCCATGATTTTCATAACACTAATACCTAAAATATTCTACCATAATTCACATTATTCATAACATCCCTGCCTAAAATTGTTATACCATATCTCAAGTCATTCATAACATCATTTGAATGCAAATCGAATAAAACACAAGCTCTCCGACATAGAATTGTTACTAGACAATCTGTCCAACAATTTATGAAATGGACACTATCGCTGCATCGAATAGTAAGTTTATTATGCTCATTTACTGATTTATGAACTATAATTTAATGAGACGTGATCAACTGGTAGACTTTTGTTAAATCTTTGAACTATGTATTTATTTATTAGGCAAATCCTGAAAAAGTAACAGAAAGAAAAAGAACAAGAAAAAATTTGAAGCGAATAAGCTACAGAGGGTCAAATTTTAAATTTCAAATGCTCCTAGCTCCTTATTCCTTTGTCGTAACAAGACCAGGTTAGGTCCATTCTATGCGAAATTTAGTCTAGTTTTCTAAACTGCCCTCAGATTTTGTCTAGATCTTGTCTAGCTTAAATTTAAAATGCTCCTAGCACCTTATTCCTTTGTCATAACAAGACCAGGTTAGGTCCATTATATGCGAAATTTAGTCTAGTTTTCTAAACTGCCCTCAGATTTTGTCTAGATCTTGTCTAGCTTTTGTCTAGCTTAAATTTAAAATGCTCCTAGCACCTTATTCCTTTGTCATAACAAGACCAGGTTAGGTCCATTCTATGCGAAATTTAGTCTAGTTTTCTAAACTGCCCTCAGATTTTGTCTAGATCTTGTCTAGCTTTTGTCTAGCTTAAATTTAAAATGCTCCTAGCACCTTATTCCTTTGTCATAACAAGACCAGGTTAGGTCCATTATATGCGAAATTTAGTCTAGTTTTCAAAACTGCCCTCAGATTTTGTCTAGCTCTTGTCTAGCTTTTGTCTAGTTTGAATTTAAAATGATCCTAGCTCCTTATTCCTTTGTCATAACAAGACCAAGTTAGGTTAGGTCCATTATATGCGAAATTTAGTCTAGTTTTCTAAACTGCCCTCAGATTTTGTCTAGCTCTTGTCTAGCTTTTGTCTAGTTTAAATTTAAAATGATCCTAGCTCCTTATTCCTTTGTCATAACAAGACCAGATTAGATTACATTCTATGCGAAATTTAGTCTAGTTTTTTAAACTGCCCTCAGATTTTGTCTAGCTCTAACCGTTTTCGAGATATAGGCCTACGTGAGGTCAATTTTTTGTTAACCATATTTTCTCTCATTTTCTTTCAAATTAAAAATCTAGTTGAAGTAACTCAAACAAGATTTCTTCCAATAAAATACTTTAAAAAAAATTAACCCCTCATACACAAGTAACAAATTCCAAAATTTTCCCTGCAAAGCAGTTGGGCTGTTGCCTTTTTCGTGGTCCGCACGGTGGTATATAAGGTCAAAATTTGGGCTATGCCCCAACACTAGAATTTTTCCGTCCGTTTTACCACGGTATATTATTAACTAAAACTAAATTTTGGTTAGTAAAAACTTATTTTAAGGAAACAGCTACTTTTACTGTATACTTTTACATATGATTATTCAAAACGGTTTTCGTAATTTAACAAGGCAGTGGAAAGGAAGGGGTTGATTATTAATTCCAGTCACAACAGAATCCAGTGACAAGTTAGGATGGAGCAGTGACGGACCAATGCTGTAACGGTTAAAAAAGTTGGCAAAGAAGGTGAAGAAACTGGCTTTGGCCAATGGCATTCCCACGCAAATCCTCCGCCCTTGAGATTTCAAAAACGTTTTTCAAAAGTACTGAAAATTAGTCTTAATTCAATGTAATGAACAGTTACCAAGTCCAAATTGTAGGAATTGTGTAGAGGAGTCCTTGAGAAGGTTCCCATCGGAGTCAAGGAATCGTTCCGGTCGAAACGTTTCGGGATCGCCGAATACTGACTTGTCATGGTTAATTTTGTAAAAGTTGATGAGGGCAACGGTGTTCTGAAAATTTTAAGAATAGGCCGTTTTAGCAGCGGTTTCTTGAACCTTTTGAAACGGTTTTGGGAAAGGGTCCTTTACCTTCGGGACGTTGCAATTCTTAATTTGCGTTTGAGTAATAGATGTCCTGGGAATTATGGGCGTGATCGTTGCATGTCGCATTGATTCAAGGAGTACTGCCTGAGTGTAGGGCATCCTTAACAATGTTTTACAAATTAGTTGGTCAATAATTAGTTTAATTACAATTAAGTAATTAAGTTGAAAATTTGAATGGTTAAAGTTTGCTTTGAACCTTTCAGTGTCACTGTAAAGTGGCAGTTGACCTTTGGGAATGACACGGTCGATTTCCGACTGGACTTTTCTTTGCACTTCCGAAAATTTTGCCATGTACAAAATGGCAAATTCCATTGAATTCCCAGTCGTATCTGCTCCGGCAAGGAACATGTCCGAACAACTTTGGATCAATTGTTCGTCTACAATTATTCGACTAATAATTTAACTTGACAAACTTAAAAAATGGTGTATAATTGCGCTGATTTCCTTGCGGATTTACCATTAAAGACAACGTTTTTCTCGCCATTTTCTATAGCAGTATCAATGCGCTTCAAGTAGTAGCCAATGAAATCTTGAGGATTCGTCTTATAGTCTCCGAGTTTGCGCCGTTCTTCCAGAATTCCCTAAAAGTACAAAACGTTTAAGCAAAGAGTCGAAAAACGAAAATTCGAAAATTTTCGAACCTTGAAATAGTCGTGGAGTAGCGTGATCCCGTCAATTTGATACTGCTGATCCGTCAATCCAGGAATTTTGCTTAGAAACGGAAAAGCGTATTGAAATTCGCAGCCAACGCCCATACTCTGCACGGTGTCTTCAACGCGCCCAATCATGTACATTATGAATTCGTCGTTTTCTGAACAGCGCGTTCCACAGAGCGTGCGCCAGAGCATGTTGAGGGAGGCGAGTTTGAAGACACGGTGCATTGAGACGTCGTCATTTCCAGCCAATCGCTTCGCGTCAAAGTTCCGGAAGAAATGGCTAATTTCCTCGGTCAAGTCCAGCTCCAATTTGTTCTTGAGGCCAAATCCAACGTCCTTCAGCGTCCTCAGGACGAAGCGTCTGTTCTCCCTCCAGCCTTCGCCATAGGCAAACATAAGTCCCACCTGCTTGTCAAAGGTCAAGGCTCGATATGGGGAGTACTCAGGATTTCGACCTTGCCAGTCTTCCGAATTCAAAATTTGTTTTGCCATTTCGAAATCTTCCACTACGACTGAAAAGTTTTGAAAATGAGCATTCTATTCAAAATTAGAAATAATTGAATTTTCAAAATTTAAAAACGGAAGTAGCAAAGCACAAGTAAGAAAAAAAATTTCGCGTCTGCGCGTAGCACGCATACGCTTGTGCTCAGCCAAATGCTTTGGGCGTAACCGAATCTTGAATAAAATTTTGACAATTTCGAAATTCGTATATAATCATCCTGAAAATTATCTTGAGTTTGCTTACCTGTATATTGGAGTCCAATTTGTAGCCCGACGATTGAACCATATCGTTTACAGAAGTATTCAAATACTTGAAAACTTCGAAACTTCCGAGTCTTACTCAGGTAGCCAACTTCCAGGAAGCATCCAAAGAATGGTAGATTTATTGGCCCTTTTTGAAGAAGAAACGCTTGAAATTTTATTTTATTTTTCATTGTTTGATATTTAAAAATTAATTTCTGTAAATTAACCTGGAAGCGATTTGCCCTGAACGCGAGCGCTGTTTTTTGTCAGCCAGTTCGACAGGAAAATTGACCCAACTAAAACAAATCCCACGAAGACCGTTATCGGTAGCATTGAATACAAATCAGCGTAGTGACACTAAAGCAGCCTCGACAAGCGTTCAATTGACACTGATCTTAGATCCAAGTCATCGAGAGATATCCAAAATTGAAGGTGACCGGAAGTAGATGCTCGTCTGGCTTCCCAACAGTTTACGACACTTTATGCCTCATTTTGCAAAATTCCATTTAACCTTCATTTTGCACGCTATGCTAGTGTGAGCTCTCAATTTGGTTAACTTTGGCTTGGACGTACTATTTAGAAAGGCAATATTTTAAGAAATATTATTTCTTAACATTTAGACTATTTAGATTTAGGCAACTTGTTTAATTTCTTGCGATTATTGTTATTTTCCAGCTTTTCCAGTTAGTCCAGTATTGTGCGTTCACAAAATAATATAAGAGTTCATAATTAGTTAGATTAGCTTAAATTATTTTGATTGGGACCGATTCCAATCAATTTATTACCCTATTGAGCACGAATAAAAGGTAAAAATATAAAATTGTTATGCTAATGGAGTATTTTACAAGCATTTGGCAAAGTTTGAATTTTTATTTATTCATCAATGCTATACCCTGTTTTTTCTTCTAAATTTTTTAAAATTTAAAAATTTAATTTAAATTTAAATTTTTGAATTTATATTTTTTAAAATCATTAATTAAATAGCATTAATTAGTTATTGTTTTGTGATGTCTATGATTTATGATACCCAAATTCACTCTATTTTTCGGGATATTTATAATTTGTGAGATGCAAATTAACTTGCATTTTCCAGCCAAGCCTTATTTCCCCAAGCTTTATTCGCTTTCTGCAATCCAGAATTTGCAATTGTTTACAACACCACTTCATTACCGGTATTTCCATATCGTTGTCATCTTATAGCGAAATCCAGTTTTTATGCCAGTTCACAGGAATCAGGAAAACAGGGAACTTAATTATTGCTCTTATATTCTTACCCTCATAGCAGTACCCTCAGCAGTTTGCAAAGCGATATAGCAAAGGCCTTGTCAAAATGAAGTCAAATTCAATGGGTTGCTCGTCAGTGTTTTTCAAAACGTATGTATCACTAGCTGTGTCCGCCATTTTCGGATTGCTATTCTGCTACGTAATCATACCGTTCTTGATTCTGCGTCGAATTATACAGCGCCTTGCAAAACTTGTGCGTCCCGATTTAATTCGGCTCGTTTCACGAAACAGTTCCGTCTGGACCTCTGATTCTCTTTGTACATCTCCAGAAACGAACATAACGATCGTGGCCGTACTCGAAAAGAAAATTTCCCATTCCCACCTCCGAGACGATTTCATCTCAAATGTGCTGGCCAAGTATCCCAAATTGAAACAGCATTTTGAAATTTGGTGCGGGTACAGCTTTTGGAAATGGGACCAGGATTTCGATATCCACAAGCACCTTCCGAGGAACACCTCCCTCGTGAATGGTCAAAAGGCCCTGGTTGCCTTGGCCAATCAAATCAATCGAAGTCCTTGGACCCAGGAATCCAGTCCTTGGTCCTTGACGTTAGTCGAAGAGTATCACGTGAATCCGCATGCGGATGCGACCTGCGCATTGATATTCAACATCCACCATTCCTTGGCCGATGCTTTTGCGGCGCAGTGTATTTTGACCAGCCTTGGCAACAGGCCGCCGCCTCCACCAGCCAATGACGTAACACCAGAAGTTGACGCTAAAGATGGCGCAATACCGTTGGTTTTGGCGTATTTAAACGGTATTTACGAATTGGTTAAGGATGCAAGGACCCTTAAGGACGACAATAGGATCCGAGGGTTTGGTTCCAAGTCGAAGGACAGGGATATTGACTACTTGTCAATTAAAGCGGGAAAGAAAGTCAAGAATTCAATTCCAGTGGAAATTGTCCAGAAAATTCGGGATGAAGCCAAGGTGTCAAGCACCGCGGTCATGGGGGCGCTTGCTGGAGGCTGCATCCAAAACATTTGTGCGCAGGCGCAAGTACGTGTTCCAGAGCGCACGCATCTAATGCTCCCATTCTCGACTCCAGAACATTCTGGACAAGCTTCCAATTGCCTGTCATTTGTATTCGTAAACGTTCCAGTCGGCGACAAGTCGTTTTCTGAAAGGCTTGAATTAACGGAAGCTGAACTTCAGCGGCAGCGCAGGGGCCACTTTTCTAAAATATTTGGAGCCTTGGTTCCGTGGTTCTTGGGGCCCTTACCCACCATTTTGATCAAGTACCTCTACAAAGTTGAACTCCCCACGGGAATGCTCATTAGCATAAATATTGATGACACTCTATCCTTCAGAGGCACAGCAGTCACGGATATTTCATTTATAAGTGGCCCACTTCGAGGCGATCAAGGTCAGTATTTTTCCCACTTAAGTAATAAATTCTAATTTTAATTTTCTTCAAGGTCAATTATTGAGCAATTTGAGCAATTAACTAATTGTAAATAAGCTAATTTTCCCTTTGATTCTCCAGTGATTTTCTAATTTTCCGTTTGATTTTCCAGGGATTTTCATTTTCTTTATGAAGTATTCGAAAAACTTCAAGATTGGACTCGCTCTAAGCACCGCGTTCAGAACTAAAGTGAAGCTGGAAGGACTTCTTCAAAATATGGCTGACGAGCTGCATAGCTTCAAAAGGAGCATTTCGGCGCCTCCAGCGGTCGATGATTCTTCGAATATCGCTTCCGAACAAGAATCCAGTACAGAAGCAACATAATCGCTGCTACAAAAAAGCAGAAACGATATCCCAAAAAAAATCCACAAAAATGTGCTGATTTTAATTTATACAGCTCTGTCCTTGACATCGTTTCAAATTGAATTGTTGGACAGGATTCGATGTTCAATTTTTAAAATAAAAGTAAGCTAATTTGTTTTAAATTGTCTCAAATGAAAAGTAAGCAACAATTTTTTCTCTCTGCTCTTCGCACTAGCGCTCCTACCAAAGCGCTTTTTAGTAATGTAAACATCTTTAGCCTTGGGTGGAGCGTTAAACTCTTTCACAGAAGCGTCATGAAATAATTATTTCAGCGATGCGATGACCAAAGTGTACAACTTTTAAAAATACATAACTTCTTGCCGAGCGTCCTTAGTAGTAGCAGCGATAACGATAAAACTTGCAAATGACTAATAAAGGGAGAGATGAGGTCATACTGTCTTTTGTACAATTCTTAGAAGCAGAACTAAAGTAACTTCTAATTGCCCTTACCAACTCCACTGCTCCACTTGTCTCGTAATGGTAACAGTGTAACCCAAGCCTTTTGTTTTTCAATATTCTAATTATAACATTTGATGTGGTTGACTTCGTCCGGAAGTGCATTGATCCGATTGGTCGAGGAGCAGCGATTGTATCATTACGTGAGCCGCAAAAGAACCCCTTGCGACTCCCGGTGCAGCGCTATTTCGATTCCCAATAATAGAAAAGTGAAATTGATTTGAATAGGTCAAAAACACAGGTAAAAAGGAATCCAATCCGGACTAATTGCCTCTGGTCCTCATACAGTGACTTTCGATTATTGGCCTGGGAAAGTACTTGATCTCACGCGAACTTTAGCGTACGGCAAAAAAAAAAGAAGTGGGTGCGTGCGCTGAATATTGGCCTAATCTAATCTGGAGCTTCTTAGGTAATTGTAAGCATCTTTTCGTCATTTGTCCACAGCGTTCTGGACAGGAATAAGGTGAATAACTTATCAAAGCAAATAAGATAGTAAAGGTAAATAACCAACAAAAAAACAAAATTTTGAAAATAAGACATTTTGAACATTTTCACAGTCGAGAAGCGTTATTTTGTGGCGCTTCTGCCAGAGACGCGTCTCTGCAATTTTACAATTTTACAACTTGACAATTTTGCAATTACATTTTTTTAAGGGTCTAGACGCTTGGAAAAGTGTAATGACAATAGTATTGCAATCTTGGGAGAAATTTTCCAAAGGGCTTTTAATTCAGATTTTAAATTTTAGTGTAATTGACTTTTTAACTTAATTTAGTTTTAAGTTTTGGCGAAATGAGTTACGACGAAGTGGCCAGGGGGCTGCCGCCCGTGAACGACGTCCTGCGCGGCACTTGGTCAAGATCTCGACCCCTTCCAGTGTCCCAAATCCGCCCGACATGGGCCCTTATAACGCCGGTCACTGTAACCGACTCGCCACCCAAGAGTCCTAGAGTCAAGCGCCGCTCTCCAGCGCCAGTGACAAAGTCCAATCATCTAGAACCTAAAAGCCTTGAACCTGATCATGGAAGAGAATTGCAGGTTCCTGGAAGTAAGGAAATTGATCGAAAAGAAGGGATCACTCCGCCACCAATCACAAAGCGGTATTTGATTGAGGATGGCGACGACAACAGTATGAAAGTGACGCAGTTGGATTCAGAGGCAAGTATTCCTGGAACGCTGGAGATGGCACCCGTCAAAAAACCGCGGAAAGCGAGGCCGAAACTCACGCGGCAGAATAAGTCCTCGTCACTGACGATTCCAACGGTTCGTGTCACCGCTTGTCCAAAAGTCAGCAACAGTCCAAGTACAGCAGCGATTGCGCGGAGAGCAAGGCACTTTGTCATTTTCCTGCTGACGCTCCTTCCTCCACTTTTCTTCACCGTGGCGGTTCAGTACATCAAATTCAATTTGGCGTCGTATGGAGTCGGCCTCATAGGCCTCTGCGTCTTTCAAGCCGTTTTCTGGCCGTCGCTAGTTTTTCTAATTTTTAGTAAAATTTGGCTCAAATTAAGCGTTTTGACAGCGATTCAAGCGGGCTGGTGTGAACTACTTGTGAGTCTTACAACTATGCTTTTTGTCACCAAATTTTTCCAATTTCCAATATTTTCCAAAACTTCAAAATTTTGATATTGTTTTCTAACTATTTTCTTTAGACTTTGCTAGCTCTAGCTCCAGCAGCTTTACTCCTCCAAATAGTGTCGCTGATGAATTTAGAGATCACGACAGCATTAGCGTTGCTATTTGCTCCTCTAGTCATCGCTTCCTTCATTGGAAACATTAGTGTCGAAAAATCGTTTTCGCTGGAGCTCTGCATTACCTCCATTGTTTCTTACCTGGGAATGACGCTGATTGGCGTTTCCATTTTATTCATTCCTGCAGAAGACAATCAAGAGACGCTTTTGGTAATGAAAAACAGCGTTTTAAAACATAGTTCTTTTTTATTTTAGATTAAATTCTAATTTTTTTAACTTCTTATCTTTCGTTATAGCTCGGTTTTGGAGCGTCTATCGGAAGCATGATTCTGACAATTGCAGCATGTTTACTTCTGGTCCGTTTGCGTCGACAAAACGTTGATGACAGCGTTACGTCGGTCACATTCGTCCTCGGAGGGACAATCCTCTCCAGCGCTGTTGTTCTGGTCAGGGAGTTAGGTCCCGTCGGAGGAATTGACCTTGACCCCGCAAAAATTTCAACTTTGGCCACATTCATCTTTTTTGGGACGATTTTTCAGTTTATTGAATCTAAAATAAACCAAGAATGTTCCGATGACCCCGAAAAGAAGGAAAGTAGGCGGGGTCAAAGGTCATCCGGCTTTCTGCGCCTGTCAAAAACAAGATTCGGCCTATTCCTACTTTGCTGTCTCTGGGAATTGGTCAAAATAGCCCTCAAGTGGACCGAATTCTACTTTCCTTCGCCTTTCCTGTGAGTCACTCGAAAAAAATTTTTTTTGAAATTTTGAAATTTTACAAAACAAAAAAAAATATTTAAAACTGAAAAAACACAACATAAGTAGCAATTGACCTAATTTTTTCAGTGTTTTCGGCTGCCTTTTTCTTATTTTTGGCTACATCCTCACCGTTGGCTACGAATCGTGGCTTCGCAGTGTCAAGCGATCTGATCACAGCGATAAAGTGACACGGAATCGATGCCTCTTCCTGCCCTGGCTATTCTCCAGAAAAAGTTAAATGAGGTCAACTTAAATAGCGAGTTAAAAAAATTAGCTCTAAAATTGAGTTGGACGTGTTAGTTCAATTAGGACGAATTAAAAACTAATTAATGGGAATGGGCTGACAGGTTTTAATTTAAGTGTTAGTTAAGCCCCATTATAAATGGCTCTCTCTTAATTCACAAGGATACGCTTTTTTCAGGGTAAAATGTAATTGAGAAGTTGAGCACAAGATTTATGTGTAAAAGTGTTGGGAGCTCAATTGACACCTCGAACGGCGTCCTTAGCCTTGTCTAATTGGTTGTAACACTTTCCTAAAACAGTTACCAACTAAAGCTCACACTCTTAAGTGGAAAGTTAAAGTATTACAATTAAAGTTAGTTGCACAATTTGGTTAAAAGTGTCAAGAAAAAACGAGAAAAAAAAATCAGCGTGAAAAATGATCCGAGACGCAAGCAGAATTGTTCGGATTCGAAAAACTTCTCTCTGGATATATTGTAAGTGGTTCAAAAATAAACTGAAAGTGTTTTTTTACAATTTTACAAAAAATTGAAACTCCTAAATTTATGCGACTCATTGCATGTATCATCCGAGATGACAAAACAAATGACAAATTTTTGTGTAAATTAGTCAAACAGATAAATTGACGCTTGTATACAAATTTGTATATAATCGAACTTATAGAATTTAGGCCCAAAATTGTGCAGTTTTAGGTCATTTAGAGCAAGAAAAAGGCCACATTTCCGGAAGGTAGAATTTTTTGTTTGAATTTTTTGGGATAAAAAAAATGGCAATAATGTGTTGGAATGATTTGTGGGATTTTGAGTCAACGTGGTGATGCAAAATGCAGGCCGAATAATTTAGTAACCAGTAATTTGACAGCTAGGAGCAGGTTGTACGTCCGGAATCCTGTTCCTGACCTCACGATACAACAAACGAAAAAAATTTAAGGCTGAGGTTAAGGTCATTTCGTTCCATGTCCGCTTTCGAATGAAGAAAGCAAGTAAATCAGGCGTTTTATGACTTTTTGTACTTTTACTGCTCAAGGAAATATTAAAGCACAAATTGAAATTTTGATTTTTTCTAGTTGAAATAAACTTTACTGAAAAACAAAATCTGCCTTCCAAAAATCGCTGTCGCTGCGCAAGATTCTTAAATGTAGCCTATACTAGCTTACTAGCCTATACTATCGATTTAGGGCAAGGCTCTACATTCTACAACTCTAATTGAAATCTGAATTGAAATGTTAAGTGTCACTTGAAGACGTGCTAATATGAATTTTTCTGTTCACAGCAGTTCTTGCTCTACTGCTTACGTTTAGTGTCAATTTCTCACCGGTAGAAGTAAATGCAAACAGTAGAAGTGCGGACATATTTCAAGAAAACCATCCATCTTTGCTATTCAGCAAACCTACCGACAAATTCAGCGTTCAGCGGCGCAGAAGCCTTTCTCGGAGAAGCGTAAAAAATTCTCGGGAAATAAATTCCAGCGCGCGGGAAACTCAAAATGCACTTGACGATACTTGTGAAGGGAAAGCGGACAAGTATTATCCAAATTACGGCTCCAATTGCTCCAGTTACTACTCATGCGCTGCTGGATTCCAGGCAACGTACCTCTGTGACCCTGGCTTGAAGTTCAATGGCATCAGATGCACTTCCGACCCAGTCACGTGTCCTCAGCAGTCGACGGCATCCAATCCCTGCGCACGCGCCATTGACGGCTACTACGCAGTCACCAGAGATCCTCACAGATACTTCTATTGCTACCACGGGTCAAAGGTCATTGAGCTCAGATGTAGTGACGGTAAAATTTATGACGAATTCCAGCAGAAATGTCTGTTGCCAAGTGACATGGAAAACAGCAAGAGGCGTCTGCAAGTCAGCAATTGCGCCGAGAAAAGTGACGGATTTTACCCGGATTTGGATTCAGCCTGTGCCAAGTACTACTACTGTGTTCAAAATGTCAAGACTGAATTGGAATGTCAAGGTGGCCAAGCTTTCAATGGAGATATTTGTGCTTCGAAGGGGTCATTCAAGTGTCCCAAAAAGTGGTCAAGGCATCCATGACGTTCGAATGAGGGAACGCCATTTTGAACAGTATTGTAGTTTGTTATTTGATATTTGCGGAGATTCGTTTTTAAATAAAAACCGTTTCGCTACAACGCATTTTCCGATGTTTTAACAAGTAATGCACGCTTTACAGGAATAGCAAGTGACGCTGCATCAAAAAATGAACTCCAGCTCGTGTTTTGTCGCAGAGCGATTTTCCTAGGAAGCGAAGGCAAAACTACATAAGCATTCTTTTTACGTTGCGTACACGTCTGCGTGTATATTATATAAAATATAATATATTAAATATATTTTTTAAAATATGACAGTCAATGTTTATCATATAAGTCACACTGTCTCCCGTACATGTCACAATGTCTCTTGTGCAAGTCACAATGTTTCTCGTACAAATCACAATGTTTTTTGTGCTTGTCACTATGTGTCTCGTGCAAGTCACAATGTTTCTCGTGTATGTCACAATGTTTATAGTGCAAGTCACAATGTTTCTTGTGCATGTCACAAAGATTTTCGTGCAAGTCACCACTATGTTTCTTGTGTAATGTCACAAGGATTATCCTGCAAGTCCAATCCCTCTCGTATCTCGTTAAATTAACAATGCGTTGCTTTTTGCTTATGCTTCTTACCTAGTTTTTAAATTCTTCCTATCAGAGTTTATGCAAATATGTTGCTGCCATACTAGTCAATTTATTCTGGGGTTAGAACGATATAAAAATCAGTAAATCAGTAGCAACACGTCACTAATAAAATGACGGCATCCTGAAAAGTCAAGTGCATCCTGCATCGCATCAGTGTAATAAGCGTTTTCACCTTTTCTACAAATCACCTTTTTCCCTCACCACTAGAATGCACCAGAAATCGCTATTTTTGAGAAATTGGAAACAAATTGAGTTCAAAAGACAAAGCGTTGACGTCAGCCATCAGTGAACTCTTTCCTGTAATTTCATAATTTTGACACAAAATTTGATTTGGAATCCGTTATGCCTTCCGAGTAAGACAAGTGTTAAGTAAGTGGTTAAGTGATGTAATTTTTGTTGGCGTAACTGAGGCAAATCAACTCCACTCCGTGATTTTGAATTAATCGATTGAATCTTGACGCTAATTTCTCATGAAATTGACGCGCTGCTCAGACCCAACACAGATCCTATAAATAGAGATTCTTGAGATTCAAATGTTATGAAAAAGAAACAGTTAAATTAATTTAAAGATTTAAAAACGAAAATCTAAATTCTACTTCATATTCTAAAATTGTTAAAAATGAAAGTAATCGACGAGCAAGATGCGCTTCAAGAGCTTGTTTGCGTTAAAGATTTCCAAAATGCTGCTTTAGAAAAGCTTGGCCCTGACACAGGGGAGTACTATCGAGGAGGAAGCGATGACGAAGTGACGCTGCGAGAAAATTCATCAGCGTTTCTCAGGTTGATAAAATCGCTAATTGCACTTGGATAACAGGAAATATTTTCAAAATTACTTGACCTTTTGACCTGTCATTTTGATCCAGGTGGAAGATACTGCCAAGATATCTTATTGATGTATCCAATATTTCTGTTGAAACTAAAGTGCTGGGGAAATCCGTATCAATTCCAATAGGAATCTCTCCAACAGCGTTCCAGAAGGTGGCTCATCCCAAAGGAGAGCTGGCTATGGCAAAAGGTGAGGTCAAGGGTCAACTGACAAGGTCAAAGGTCACTTCTCGAATTGACCGAAAATAATAACTCATATTCTTAAACCAATAGCTGCCTCCCGTCTAGGAACAATATTTTGTCAAAGCCTATTGAGCAATACAACTTTCGAAGCAGTAGCTGACGCTGCGCCGAATTGTCGCCACTGGGCACAGATTTACATTTTAAAGGATCGCGCCGCAACGGAAGAAATTATTAGAAGCGCTGAAAAGGCTGGTGTGGAAGCGCTCGTAATTACTATTGACGGACCTTATTTCGGGAAGCGACGAGCTTGTCTAAAGAATCCCTTTAAATTTCCATCACATTTAAGGTAAGAATTAGTTAAGTTAATTAATTAATCTGAACTCTTACTAATTTTAAAATAATTAAAGTTATACATTGTAATTTGATCATCAGATTACCGAATGTTGACCCAAGCGCTGGAGGTTTGACTTATGCTAAAATGGTAGCGTTTTCGGATGGGGTCAAAAGTGCTGCGACTTGGGAAGACATCAAGTGGATGAAACGGTAATGCTATAATTGCTTAACTTCATAATTAAAAATTAATTAACTAAATAATTTAATTAATGAACACATTCAACCTAACAATTAACATAACATTAACATAATGAATTTCTGTTACAGTACTAGCACCTTGCCAATTATCTTGAAAGGGGTTATGAGTGCCGAAGATGCAGAATTGGCAGTTGAGCTCGGAGTAAGCGCCGTTTGGATTTCAAATCACGGTGGACGACAACTGGACACGGTTCTGCCGACGGTGAGTCGATAATTTACGCTCAGTTTCCAAATTAATGCTAAAAATTAGCTTATATTTCGTTAGATAAGTGTACTGCCCTCCGTAGTAGAGGCAGTAAGAGGCCGATGTGAAGTCTATTTGGATGGAGGAATCAACCGCGGAACAGACGTACTAAAAGCGTTAGCGCTGGGAGCTAACACGGTAAAATAGTTTTTGTTTAATTTTTAATTTAAATTTACTTTTGTTTTGATGAACAAATTGGCTCTAGCAAATCTGATTTATGTAGGTTTTCGCTGGAAGGGCTCCAATTTGGGGCCTGGTTGTGGGCGGAGAAGAGGGCGTGGCCAAGGTGCTCCAAATTCTAAACGAAGAACTCCAGCTCTCCATGGGCCTCTCAGGGAGGCCAAGCATTTCACAACTCAACAAAACAATGCTCCGCCATGTGTCTCATTAATTTTATTAGAAAACAAACCGAATGCGATCTAATTTATTCTAACTAAAGCTTAATGTAACGTCTATTAAAAACAAGTTAACGTAACAGTTATTTAGAGTACCATGAGGCATTGTCTTTGGAATTAGGGCTTAGAAACGTTTATGGTGGACCGAGGGCCGGGAGATCGGGCGGCGTAGTTTTGGGCCTTGTCCACTTTATCAGCGTTTCGGGTGAGCGATACAGGAATATCATTTTCGCAAAGAGATCTTCTTCCAGTGCCAGCTCATTACTCTCCCGCACCAAATAGATATCGAGACACAACTAGAAATCGATACAAAATATTGCAAAACAACTACGAATCGATATCAAATTGTAAAACAACTCGATATAGATACTATATTAATAAAAAAAAATCGAAATTTTTTTTTTAATAACAAGCAATGTTTTATATGTTTACTGCAATGAAATACTTAATATTAATTACCTGAAATAGTCTGTCTACATTTGGCATATCGTCAAACATAATAAGGAAAGAGATGCCAGCAAAGAAGCTTCGTACAAATTTACTTGCCACCAAAACAAGAGTGGTGTACAGTCCAATAATTCTACAAAATATTACATTATATACAAACTGAAATTTTTTTTTAATTTTTTAATTTTTAGAAAATCAATTGTTACTACTTACCCGCCCCCTGAAATGAGGCTTAGAGTCGGCGGAAATGACTTTTCATTAAAACTAAACATATTGAGATGATCTTGAGTGCAATGGTCATCATAGGGAAGGGGGTCAGTTCTGTCGCCATATTTTTCTTCGTTACAATCCTCTTCTACATCCCACCATTGCTCATTGGCGGGTCCAGCTCCCTTCAACTTTAATTTCAGATTCCTAAGGACGTAGCCCTTCTTTCCAGCTGAAAAGTGTTATACCATTTATGGTATTTTATTTTATCAATTAAGTTATAATTTTATTGCTGTACCTCTAATATCGAGTTGGTCGGCTACTATCGCTTTGCCGGTATTAGTTATCTTAAGAAATTTCGGAAATATATCTTCTATTGTCACTTCCGACTCGTTTCCAGCAGTTCCACTGATCATGTCGATCAACTGCTGACGATTCTTGGATCCTGGTTCCAAGTACCTTTCCTTCTTGTCCTTCACAAGGTTTCCCAAGGAGGGATTTGGCGTTTCCCGCTGAATCATCCATGAGAAGCGAACACTTACTGATCCATCTTGAAAAAAAAAAGTAAAATTATTACAGCGTTGTGCTGCTGTATGAATCGAAAACTGCTCCAAAATTATATTGTGCCGATACAAAAGCGATAGTAATCAGCGATATATTGATGCAGTAGTGCTTACTTGATCTCAATTCCGTGAGAAGTTTGTCCTTTGATGGCGGTGAAATTCCCCACACCGCATCAGAATTCCCATCAAATTGGGCCAAGGTAATGTCTTCACTTTCGTAGCCACCGATAAAGTACAGCGCTGACTTATCTCCTCCCCGATACACGTTGTTAAGCGCCGTGTAATCTTGTTGAGTGAAGCTGAAAATTGTGAGTGTGACGTAAAATAATATATCCAAACAATTTTTTGTTCTTTTTTTTTACTTTAAAACATTTACTTTTTGAGGGAGCTGTTTTGAGCCGACATGGTAAAAATTGGTTGATAGCTTCCTATTGAGAGCTCAATTGACATTTCCTTGGGACGATTTGGCAGGCCCACTGTATTTCCCAGGGCGAACAAGACTAGGGGAAACCAAATGATGGCAATGATGATGAAGAGGGAGCTTCCTCCGATGGCATACTTGCTCCAACGCGCTTTCGGCATTCCACGCCCTTGAGGATATTCCTTTTCTACGCGACGCTGACACTAAAATTTAAAGCGCAGTATAAGCATGAAAATCAGCTCAAATTTTTGGATGGTCAAAACTTTGGTTTTTGTTACATAACATCAACAGTAGCTATTTTTGCGAGTTAGGTTACCTTTAATTGAAAAACATGTGCAAAAATGTCTTCCAATTTGAGCCAATCAGACAGTGTCATACTCGTATCCGTCCAAATCCAATCCATTAGAGCTCTCAATTCAAACAGAAACGGAACAGCCATGAATCTAGCATATTGATTAAAACATTAATTAATTTCTGAATTAATTACATCACAATTAAAAAACAAAGTCAAGAACTTTTTTTTCACCCTTTGAAAAGGAACATATTAACATAATTGTATTTTTTGCACAGGAAGTTCCCAAGAATTCGTGTAGGGTAGCCTGAGCGAATTTGATATGCCGAGAACAGTAGGTAAATACATTTGACCATATACCACATCTGAGGAGGTATCTTGGTGTTGAACTCCCTTTAGAGCAAAACCAAACAAAACCGTTCAAATTATCAAATTAATTCAAAACTCACTTCATTCTTAAGAAAAAAAAACGATTGATTACCTTTCAGTTACTGCCGGCAGTATAAAGAACATTGCAATGTGGATAAATGTTACGAGAAACATTTGGTAGAAGAATTTCCCCATAATGTACTTCCTGAGGTATAGGGCTCGATCTATTACTATTAACGCAAATTGCAGAATTACCATCACTAGAAATGGTACTGGTACTTTGTTCTCCTCCAAATAAGACGTCACATCATTTTGTTGCGACTGGAAAAAAAAAAAGTAAATAATACTTAAAAGCCTGACTCTTAATTTTTCAGGGCCTTTTAAACCCTTAAATTTTAGAATACGTTTTAAACATTTTTTTATCCTATATTTAACATAATTAGTCAACAATTACCCCAAAAGAAGAGAATCCAAAGATGAGGACTAGAAAGTTGAAGAAATCACACATGAACATGTACGAGTACACATCCACCTTCACTTTGTACTCTAGATTCAGAATTTGATTGAAGAAGGTCTTGATTGAGGATAAGTACTGGACAACACTGGAAAGGAAACCCCCAAAAATAAGAATAGAGGCATTATATTAATTAAATTTTAATTAAATTTAAATTAAAATAAATTTAAATTTATTTAAAATTAAATTTATTCATGGTAATAAATTTTTTACCATAATTTGACAATTGTTGGCCCATAGGCGAACGAGTCGTGGAGTTGCCAGTCGTCCCACGGTGGAATGCACCCTTCTTCGACGCTTCCTGTCACTGAACTACGATCTCGATCTCCGCTCCCATCGTCAATGGGCTCGAGCAGAGCATCATGGTACTCGTCTCCATTTCCATTCATTTTGGGCGTTCGAATCGGAGTCTCGCTGACTACAATACTTGTCTCATGACCTGAACTCGCCTTGTTCTTCCACAGTCCCAGCGATTTCAACATGTAACTTTTGGAAAGAAAAAAAATGCCGAAAACCAGAGTTTCAGAATTTTTAAATTTTCGAGAAAACTAGATTGAAAATCTTACCGATGAAAGAATACTACCATTAGGAGGGTCACATCATACACGGCATACTTCCCATGCTTCTCAATCCCCAAAATCTTTTGTGGAGTGAAAGGGTCCTTCTTCTCTGGTAAAGTGGAATCATTCCAAGGAAAGAAGTCAAATTGAAACAAGTATTTGATTACGACAATTGCCTAAATGAAAAATCAGGACGTCAGGCATCAGCGCTATCGACATTCAATACCATATTCAGCAGCATCAAGTTGCGTTACCTCAGTGTAAGCGATGATTGTGACCCAGAACGTTTTGGTGGGGCGTGGAACCGACAGCGATCCCCAGAGTAGAACCATGAGCGGCAGTGGCAGCGATAGGATACTTGCCGATTTCATTTGGTTGAGGAAGACCACGAAGTAGCAGACCAGATCCGAATGTGAAATTATAACGTACCAAATGGCGACTATGAGGTGAACGATTGGCGGATACACTGTTTCACTGCTTTGCGGAGAAACAGTTCCTTCGTCGAGGCTCCTAAACCATTTAATTAAAAAAAAAATCACAATCTAATTCCTCATTTCGGTGGAAAATAAAAATTTTGAAATTCAACAATTTAAATTTTTCAGTATTGTTTTTCAAACACAGTTTTCCATTACAAAACTTTTCAACATTTTGTTTCTTCTTTTCAACAAATTTTTAGAATTTTAGTGTTACAGCTCACGTGCTGGACAGCTTATCGTCAACAGCGTCCCTGATATGCGTTGGAGAAGGTTTTTCAACAACTGTCTGCAAATCGTCCTTACTTCCAGCATCTCCAGATCCACCAAGATCCGACTCTTCAGTGCTAACTTGCTTCTTAAAATCGATTCCCTGACCATGTCCAGTAGATGCGTCCTCTCCAAAGTCAATGGAATGTTGACGTCGGATGCCTGATGATTCCAGCCTGTCCTTCGAATGGGTATTTGCAGTGCCAAACATCGTCGGATGGGCCAGTTCTTTCTCCTGTAACAATCATCCAACAAAGCGATTTATTCCAGTATTTCAGCGAAATCTAGGCAAGAATTCGCTGGATTCTCCAGCGTTTTGGTAATTGTTTTGTTGTCTCTTACTGCAGTTACCTTGAGCTGCTGCTTCTCATCTGCCAGGCATCTGGAGACATGTCGATAATCTCTGGAGAACTTGTTTAGATACGCTGTTAGGCTCACCATCATACTTTCCAGAAATGCCCATGCAAACCTCAAGTAGGCCAAGAGTCTGCGCATAAATGTAGGTGGTGGTGGCGGCGGTGGAGGTGGTGGTTCATCTGGGACGGGAACAACTTCAGCTGGACCCTGTCCCGGGTCGTCACCGCCGCCCCCAGCATCATCCCCGCCACCGAACGGTTCACCGTCTCCAGGAGCCGTGGTCCGGCTCGCCTCCTCATCGCTTAGTGCCAACGGCGCTTGATAATATTCGTCCCGCCTCTCATCTGCGGGAGGCGGACGGTGACGATCGCTTCTGAAGGAGTAGCTCTTCCTGGAGAGACGTCGCCGGCTCCGCCTCCTTGGAACGGGTACAGATGAAGTGGCCAAACTTTCCGTTAAGCTTCCGTCCCCACGGGCGTCACTGCCCCGCCGCGCCAGTCGAGCCATTTCTGCCGCTGATTCAACATCACCGGTTTTCAGCGCTGAGGCCATTAGCTAGAATTCGAAGTATAAGCATTTTAGCTGAATTTATGATTGAGTTAATTAACTCTAATTAAATTAATTGCAATTGCAATTAATTGTATCATGAAATTAACCTCAGTAAGCGTCATGCCCGATGGTTTTCCCAGTTCTGAATCATCCTCTTCCTCTGTAATGCTGTCAATCATTTCCAAATCTTCGTCGTCATATTCGTCAAACATGTAGTAGTCACCGGATCGAATCGCTGGAAAAATCGAAAATAATTTTAAAACCATGTCCCACGAAATACCGTTCATATAACCAAACTAAAAATAGCCAAAATGCTAAACTGAAAAATTATAATTTTTGCAGCCAGCATAACGAAAACCAAAAAATATAAGGTACGAACCACGTACAGTGGTGGAATAGCATGAATTTTACTACGAATCCTTTGCTAATGTAGTAAGCCTCAAGAACAATATCTTGTCGGTGCAAATAAACAAATGCAGTTTAAAAACGAGCACACGCTGAAAACGCTGAAATATTTTTCCGTGCAAATAATAAACGAAGCCAGTTTAAAAACGAGCAGATGCTATAAAAACGCTGAAATATAAAGTTCTGGGTAGAAGTACATGTATGATGAGACAAAGCCGGTGAATTGAGTGTGGTCATGTAGAAGCGACCATAGTTTTGTGGCGGTGACGTCTGTACGCCGGCCGTGGTCGTGCGACCTCGCCCCATTGTGACACGGTCATATGGGGGCGGGGAAAATACTGGAAAGGACTCGTCTGAGGGTGAAAGTGGAAGGGGTGGGGGTTGAAGGAGTGAGTATCTTTGGTCATAGGTTCGGCCATACGGTGGCTCAAAGAAGCCGTCCACGGACAGTGTCATGGCCGCTGACGATGGGGTGGGAGTTGGACCACTTCCGGAAGTAATCCCAGTACAAATAGGAACCGCTAGAGGGGCACGCGGTGACGGAGGTGGATCTGGCTCAATGATTGGTGCTTCGTCCATTGACACAGAGGAGACCATTGAAGAGGCTAAGGAAGTCAAGTCCAAAACCAAAACAATGACAATCGTCCACATTTATCCAATGCAATTTTGCCTTCAACCCATTTCAATCGTTGTTCTAAACCATTTTAGCCATGCGCCGAGCATTGAGTCATGCGCACCATTTCTCATTACAATTTCTTGATACCATTCATAATCAGTCCGCAGAACTGATTTCTGTGAAATACTGACAGTATGTGCGTGCTTATTGGTTAGCAGCGATCCATTTTTCATGACGCTTGATTTATTGATTTAAAAATTAAAAACTGTTCCATTTATTTAAAAAATCATTCACATTACCAATATACCAAATTACCAACAATTTACCTTTACGCTTAAATCTTTTGTGAACTCGTGGTCCCGTTTTTGTACGCACACGAAAGTTAAAGATTAGTTAAAACCCAAGTTACCATAATTCAAATTTCAGAATAAAATTATCCGAAAAAACCTTCTTTCGTTTTTAAGTTTAAAAAAGTGCACTTACCATCAAAATGATTGCTCTGAATTTCCCTTGGCCTGCCCTTCTGGTGCGTCGCTTTGATCCTGTCCATCTTCGTTTTGATTTTTTCCAGAACGTCCTTCTCCTGCTCCTCCTGCTGCTTAATTTGCTTTGTCATTAATTCACCAATCAATTCAGCCCCTCTCGAGGCCAGTTGAGCCTGAGCCTCCGTTTCTGTTCGTATGTGGAAGAAGTAGTGGCTACTAAAAATTTTACGCTGGAAGAGCAGGAATCCAAACGTAATTCCGTCCCACATTAGACCAGCTTCACCCTGTGGCGCTGTACAAGTATTTCCTGTAGCTCCTGCTGCTGCAAAAGGAACAGTTATTTACATATTAGCGCAACTGAATCTAATCATAACTGCAATTTAAAAATCTAACCTTGCGTGTTGCCTATACATCAAATAAACTATTAATTGAAATCTAACCTTGCACCGCCGCTGAAGTGTCGTCCGCAAATTTCAAACAGGCAATTCCAAGGAGCTGAACAACCCAACAAGATGTAGACGAAATAGACGCAAAGAAAACGCAACCAACGAGCTGAAGAATGGATTTTGAAAACACGACAAAAACGTTGAAGGCAATGAGGTAGTTCCATCTGAAATTTTAACATTTGTTATGCTAATTAAATTAATGTTAAAAAAACTATTTAAGAAAATGTATTTAAATTTTATTTTAAACCTGGAAATGATTTGTCTTTTTGAGCGCAAATAAAACTCATTTCCTTCCCACAAGAAAATGAACGATCCAACGAGGTAGCCAAGAGCAAATAGATTCACGCGATTGGTTCCCGTCAGAAAAATTATTGCAAGCGTGACCCAATAGAACGACAGCAAGACGCATTTCTTGATCACGTCCAACCATGTCCTGAACATAAATAAAAATACGATTTACAAATATCCTAGTTACGGCTTCTGAATTGATTGCGAAACCATTTAGCAGCGCGCATGGTGTACTTAAATCGCTTATTAATTATATCATAACATTTATCTCACTTGGTAATCATCAGAAAATCAGGCGTTGGATTTTCCGTAGGAGAAATGTACATATCGCTCAATTCTTCGTTACTCCCGCCAGGAAAGTCATCTTGTCGAATGTTCTTTTCAATCCAGAAAACAGCATGTTGCTGGCAGGCAAATAGGAGTAGAAAGAAATCCGCTGTAATTAATAACAAGTGTCATGCCTCAACATTTTGGACGTTTGAAATCTCAATTGAAATCTTTCATGTTTCCTTATCTTACGGATTAGTCTTGTAGCTTTTGGTGGGTTTTGCATATCTGGCAAAAACAGCCACTCCTTCAGCTCTTCAACATCGAAATACGGCCAGGTTTCCCAGGGGTATTCTACAATGATCGAGTGTTTTAAAAACTCGTTTTCAATTATAATTTAAAAAAATCAGCGATTTACCTGGACATAGAAATGGTGGTAGTCCAACGCAAGACAAGTACTGAATTGGTAACAGAACCGTAACGAAAGCAATAAACGGAAGCCAAATCCGTGACAGGCGTACTCGACTCATGAGAAACATTGGAATTAGCCAAAACGAATACATAACAGAAAAGGCGTCAAGCCTCGTTCCAATTACTACGACCATTGTCACCAATGTGATCTATATACAAAAGCGCAGTATTTACAATTACAATCAGTAAGAAAATCAATGTTTTGAAACATTTATTTTCTGCATTTACCTCGACACCAAACTTGTAGAACCCATAATTGAGTAGAAATTTGACACAGTCCAGTATGCTCTTGTCAGCGTCGTAGCGTGTAATTTGTGGAAAAAGAATGCCAACAACGGGTTCCAACATTCGTGTCATATAGCGCTGATATCTTTGTCGAATATGCACAACTGCCTGAACAGTCAGAACCAGTATCATTCCTGAAAAGGAACAATTTGTTTAGACAAAACTAACCAAATTACTTCAATTTAAATTCTCTAAATTGTTAAAAAAAAATACAGTCAAGCATTACCAACGTATCCCTTGAGCAAGCTCGAGAGATGGTCAGTCTTGCGCAGTCCAATCCATACAGCGTCATTTCTCGTTATATTCTCTCCCCGAATCACACAATGTGTTATCCACTGCTCGTGATTGATGTAATCGATTTGGTAAATCATTTTGGCCAGAAGTAACCCCGAGATGTAAATTGAACAAACGTGGGTAATGATGCGCTGGATTCGTATCGAAGTCACAGCCATTGCACATATCACGCACCCAAACAGTACGAAGTGAATCGCACAACTCTGTGAATGAAGTAATCTTTCGATTCCATATTTTGCTTTTTACAACAATATGAAACTTATAATCTTATTTTTAACCTACATCATAAACGCTGAGCATGAAGGCAGAGAAAAGCACAATTTTCATGATATGAATTTCCAAAAATCTCCAGCCGAATTCAGAGACGACGGCGTAAATGCTCAGGACCTGGAAGAAGACGCGGCTTCCATAATAATTTAAATTCTTGAACAAATTCTTAAGTGTAAATTCATCAATTAGAGGAGGTGGTTGCTTTTCGTCACATGCCACTGGGCTCGCTGATTTCCTCCGATCTGGCCTAAATAAAAGGTTAAAAAATTCAGATAATTTAAAAAAAAAGCAGATAATTTGTAAAAATGAATTTAATTTTGGAAAAGAAAAAAGCGCAGCAGTGAGCGTAATAAAAAGTGTTGTTCTAAAAAAAAACGCTAGCGCCGCGTTTCCATTTATAATTTCCTTACGTTCTTGACATCTCAGACAATTTGAGGAAATCCTTATGGAAGTAGTGAAGTTGAACAACGGTGATGACAACAAAAAATGTCGGGGTAAGAAGCCGTACAAAAAGTGATCCAGTGTCATACCTCTCCAGGCCGATGTCTGTTTGTCTGGAAATTGTAGAAGCACGCCGTACAATGAACAATAATATTTCAGCGCACAACAGTATGTATCAACAATGATTTTTCTAGACCAAAATTGATTTGCTTACAATTGTTTCGGTATTCCAGTATAATTGGAGAGGTACTGCGGGATGTTCTTGAATTGATATGTGTAGATCATGACGAGCACAAGCATCGAGTAGACGATCACAGTCAGCCAGAATCCGTACATCATTTTCCTCCAAACTCGATACGAAAGCTGATCATTAAAAAATACACAACTTGTTTCGACGATTGTTTCGGCTAATCAGCTAATTTTTCATTAGCTCATTTCTAACCTGGAATGTAAGTATGAAAACCAGAAAAAGGGCCATGTACACGATTCTGTACAAAACGACCTTGTCCCCTCCGAGCCCAATAACAAAGAGCATGATAGCTACCACCCAAATCCAAAACTTGGTCATAATGTCTTGAACAAAAGTTCCAATTTTCATCATATAGCTTGGTCTCGTTGGCCCAGTTCGGCCTGTCCTTAACTCTAAAAAGTAATTGACATTTAAAAATTTTAAATCATTAACACAATGAACTAATTTACTCTTTTTAATTTTAATTAACTCCTGAAATTACCCGACACAGGCCCTGTGCTTCCTCCTGCAGTACTAACTGTTATTCTAAAAGGTTCTTGCGCTGCATTCTCAATAGTGGCCTTCTTGTCTTTCAATTCTCTCACAAATTGCTTGAGAGTTATCCAAAACATACAGGTATACAATGACTGAAAATCACAACGAAAACTAAAGCATAACTCCCACCAATTCTAATTATCCTTTAAAGATTCACTTTTGCCCACCTTAACTAATATTGGCAAAAAGACCAACGTCTTGGGCTTCACCAGCCCAATTTCCTCTAAATCCACACCGTCAACGTTTTCTGGTAACTCGTCATCCGTTAGATGCAGGCTGAAAACGTATTGAGCGAGAAGGAGGAATTCTGCATAAATTACTAGTCCCGGAGAGGATACCAGCATCGCTCGGCGCTGATTCGGAAACATCCACAGGACGCATGCCCACAAAAGAAGGACAAACGTCAGCCAACTGTGGTATGTAATGCTCCAAGCCTGGAAATACAATAATTTAAAAGTAAATTAAACAAAAAACATTTTAAATAAAAAAATTTAATGATTTAAAAAACTTTTAGTTATAAATGCTTAACCATCATAATAATGTTGGTAGCGACATAAGATGACTTTGCAAAGAGATCGAATAGAGTAAACAGCCCAGCCACCAGGAGTCCGTAGCTGTCATATTCTGCTTCCTGTCCATCATCTGTTATAAAAACAAACCTTATAGTTGACATGCGTCGCCAACATTTACACAAACGTTTCAGCGCTACGGTGCAAACGGCAATCTTACTCGGTGATAGACTCGATGCCATTCGAGCAGAGTCCCGGGACATCACCGACGTTCCGCGCATGAGCACTCTCGGATTTGGAATCACATCCCCTCCACCTGACAGTGACGTTTCCTGGAGAGACGCTGCCGTTCCGTCTTCCGCCGAGTATTGCCGCCCCGCAGCGCTGTAGCGACGCTTCGTCGGAGCATAGGCCATTAACTGTAACGGATACATTTCTGTCTTGCACTTCGAAACATGTAATCATTAAAAAGTTTAAACAGAGAAAGCATCCCAAAAACGCAGTAAAAAGGATAAAAAAAACAGTAAATCAAACTCAAGGCACAATCACAACAATCAACACATCAAGCAAGCTGGAAAAGAAAGAAAAAGCTTCTTATAACATAAGATACAAAAATTTCCAGCAGTGTAATTCTATCAAATCAGTTTAGGAGGGCGACAGCTAGGAACCCATATTTATGAAACCAAAAAACGTAAAAAATGTACTCGATTTCGATACAATAATATAACATATAAGCTACGATAAATTTACATCAGTTCGAGAGAAACCCAAAAGCAAAAATTTGAACCAGCGCGTAACGATGCGGGCTTTACAGTTAATTAGATGTTAATTGTTAGTCCCATTTCCCCCACACACACATCCCGCTAAAGGACTTGAAAAACCTCAATCAATCACCACAACTTCTTGATAAAAATTTTTTGATTAAGGTAATTACAGGCGTTGTCTCATTTTGATGGCGGTTCCCCTTCGGAAATCTATTTGAGGCCGCTGTTGTCGTGGTCGCTAAGCTAGAACCTGAACTCACAATACGGGATTTCCTTCTTAATCTTCCAAAAGCCTAAGAGTACAAAACAAGTGGAAACCAAAATCAAAACGCTGGAACATCAAATGGTAGCTACCGAAAAAATAAACTTGCTCATCAAAATCATGCGCATGCGCCTCAAAACCAAACAAGCCAAACCAAGGAGCCATGCCCAAAGAGAACCAGAGCCAAAAAAAGGTCATTTTTACTCGACGGGACGGTTTGGTGGCTCCTTGACCCTGTGACCCCGACTGCCACCGAACGGTTTGCGTTCGTGAGAGGCGGTTGAAGTGCTGGCGCTCAGAGAGGCCACTCCCCGAAACGCGACGATCCTCCGGCAGAACAGTATTGTAGCCCTTCTCCTTTTTTTTTTAGTTTGGATGTTAGAAAGACCCAAATAAATTTTTTACCAATCATTAGTCTTTTAATTATTTTTTTTTAAATTGAAATTCCACTCAGCCATTCCAGCATATAACTTCCCCAGAGAATGTGTTTTTTTACGAGAGAATTAATTAAGTTATTGAGGCAACAGTTTGGTGAAAGTCCGGCACGGTGCTACGGTGTTACTAATTAGGTCGCCAGAATTCGCTCTTAGCCAGGAACTTATTCCCAAATGAGCGGCACGCAACGAGCTACCATCGCTTTCAAGTCCCAATAGAAAAGGTCATTCATTATCAACGTAGAAAAAAAATTTTTACGATGTCGGGATGATCTCAATTCTTACCAAGGAAATGAAACTAGTAAATTGGAAAAGGTCAATGTAAGAGAATGGAGAGACATTTGAGGGGAAGAGAAAGTTGTTAGTGAAAGTTTATAGCGTCCAGGGGCCGAGAAGGCAGCGGCGGCGGTGAAAGCTCGAGAGTTAGATTTTTTTTTAGAACAGCGTTAAAAACGGGAACAGCAGAGTTTATTGTAACCAGAAGATTGCCACCATTTGACGGACATAAAATCCAACACCGCTTTCCATTTTCTCTTTCAATTTCGTTCATAAATTCGTTATAAAAATTTTTACCTGTGGTTTGAGCAAAGTCTTCACTTCGTAGATGAGGAGGTGAAAGAGAGCCATTAGGCAGAGAGGACTCACAAAAGAGGTCCATGACAGCGCAGGATTGAAAGTCGAATTTCGGGGGTCATCTGTACATGATGTTAGGACTAGTGGAACGAGGCCAAGAAGCCTAAACAGTGTTTAACAAATTAAAAAATTAGTAATTAACTTAATTCAAATTCAATTTCAATTCAATTTTCAAATTTCAATTCAAACTTCACTTCAAATGAAAATATTACCTCGCTTCGAGCGTCTGAGGCGGAATCAATTCTTGAGCGATTTGAAATTGGTAGAAATAGAGACAAATGACGTGGATCGTGGCAAAAATTGCGACAATTGCAAAAAGGAACGCAAAGAAGCGCGTTCGGATGCTCTGGCACATTGACCACCAGGTTGCTCCCAGAAGAAAGACCAAATAGTAAAAAGCACTTGGAATGGAAGGTTCGAGCGTGGAGGTGATACAGAGGCAGGCGAGAACAGCGTAAGGGCCAATTGAGGCCAACAGTCGAGAGCCCCTTCCAGGCCGCTTGGCCTGCTTTGACACTGGGATGCTGGCCGACGTAGTTCCCGGAGGACACGGCGCAGTGCCGTCGTCCAGAATATTGGTAATCACAAGGTAGGTGACTAGTGTGCCCGTGAGGGCTATGACATCTGGACCCAGCCATCGAAGCAATTGAACCCAATTTAGGGCATTGAGACGTATGAATCCAAAGTGTCGGAGTAGTTTCTCAGTAAGCTCGCCTTTGACATTATTACACAATTTATTTTATGAACCACAATTTCTAAATCATTCCTGTTCAATCTTACATGTTACTAAAAATTCAGCGTAGGGCGACAGCGAAATAAGCACTATTTGAAAGATGATTTGAGAAACGACAGTGAGAAAGGAGATGAGAAGGCAAAATCTCAGGTATCGGCCGGTATGTCCTGAAAAAAAATCCGAATTACACTTCCAAAAACTATTTTCAAACTACGATTCCTAAGTCTACAAAAAGTCTTCAAAATTACTACAAATCTTTCAAAATTTACTACAAACCTTTCAAAATTTACTACAAATAAATCTTTCAAAATTTGTTCAAAGTATCTGTCGGCTAATATTAGTAATCCACTTTTTTAAACAAGTTGAAATTTTGAATTACCTCTGAGGCTGTGTACAGTTGGAACCGGTACAAACGGTAAGTAAAAAAATAGAAGGAGATATAAGAACGAAATCCCCGATGGCCTGAAAATTGTGCCTGAAACATAAGGATCAATTATGAGAAAGCATTACTAGAGTTGAATCATCTTTTGAATTTCAATAGCATCGTTCTCGTGAGTTCTAAAAGAGAAAAACCGTGGCGGATAACATGTTGTGGCGAAAGACCGCGGCGGCGGCGGTGCCGTATGGGGTGGTGAAAGTATTGGTTAGGGTGAAAGTTGATGGAATCTGAACCCCTGATAAAGTGATACTCGCCTCTAATGTTTCCCAAATGAGGTGGCCCTAATGTAATTGCCTTCTGTCAACATATCTATGTCAACATGATACAGGAAAAGGGAAACAAGGATGGCAAGGGCCATGACAATTACGTTAACGACAGTTCAAACTACTCCATCCACCCTCACACTGGAAACCTCTGTTGTCATCACGTGTCTTCTGCAGCAACGTGCAGCGCTTCCTTGTATTTACAATTTTAAAGGCTAGATCGCTGCAACTGCAGAAAGCAAGAACATGACAAATAAATCAGTGCAGCGCCTTTTTTAACGGAAAAGGAACAAATAATGGGAAAGCACATTAAAATCGATTTTCATCCCCTTACGGATTCGTGAAATTATATTACGAATTTGCCCTTTTCCAATTTCCTTTCATCTTACACAAAATAAAAGAGGTAAGGGAAGGATATTAAACGTAAAAACGGCATCTGGGGAAATAATACCATCCACGTGAAGGTAATTTAGCGTTTTTGGAAATTAATTAAGTAATTAATTAATCATTCTGCAAGGCAAAAACTAATCTCCTGTTGGGTAGGAGTCATAGTAGAGGGTGAGAAAATGTCGTAAAATTATTATATTTGGCGTTGCAAGCTGTTGCTTTTTATTGCTAAGCGAAATGAAGACGGAGAGTAAGTGCCAGGTTTCTTCTTAAAGGTAAATTGCTTTGAATCACTGTAAAATGGTAACTTTAACTTTTAGCAAGGAGCTTAACGTCTCCGTAAATCAGAATATGCGTCCTAAAAGGTTACCGTGCGCCAATAAAAATAGAATTGAGCAATAAATATTTTTGAGACAGGGGTTCTCTCGTGTAAAAGTGGTTCATAATTTATAACCCTGTTGCTCTCACTCTGTGTAAGAAAACGGAAATAATTGTCGAGCACGAATGCTAGGGAAATATTGCGTGTCCCTTTGTCAGCTCCTCACCTCCCGTGATTTTATAAAGGTCATAGCAATTAGGTCATGTATCATGGTCGCTTTTGTGCAAATTGTTTTTAAACGTACCCGCTGTCAAGACTAGAGGATACACCAACCGAAGAACCAAAGTTGCCAACCAAGCTTTCGTAGTCGTTGCCATGATGCGGTGTCTTGATAGTTGACGACGACACGACCCACGACGACACTACCCTACCACTGCTGGAGAACACTATATCTTTGGCTTGAGGCTCACTTATCACCTTGTTTTGGTTGTGTCACTTCGACGAGGCAAGACCGAGTGGCCGGTCAGATGATAAAAAAGCGAGATTCCGTTTCGAGGCATTTATTCCACACTTATATTAAAAAACAGAAGCTAACGCAAATGTGGTTTTGACGACATGACCAATTAGGTATAAAGACTTCTCTTCTTAAGCTTGTTTCTGTTTCTCCACGTCCAAAAGTTTTCTGGATCAAAATGAAAGTCAGATCTGTACAAAAAAATAGAAGAAAGAAAAACATTATTTACTTTCATACGCAGCGTTCTTTCATTAAATTAGGACTAAATAAATGCAACTAAAAATTACGGTTCTTAGGTTTAGTGAAAAAAAAAATGCATGACATTCGCGTGGTAGACATTAGTCCAAGGTTTAGATTACGCAGCGAAATGGTAAGTGTCAAGAATTGCTCGGGAATTGAGCTGACGAGAAGACAAACCAAAGCAAAGATTTATGTTCCGCTTTCCATAGTTGTGGAATTTTTATCTCCACTTACTTTTGAAGTGCTTGAAGCAAATCCGCCCTATGCATGAAGCCATGATATGGCTCTAGATCAAGTCAATTCATTTCACTACTAGTGGATAGACTATTGCATTTTATTTTTAGAAGATGTTTAGGAGATAACTTCGCCTCGCTACTTGTTCAATGTCTCTCATCCGCATGTTAATTTGAAAAAAAAAGCTAGTTGCGTCCAGATTGTGTTCAACGATAAAAAGCGAATCCTCTGGTCAAATGAAACAAACATCAAACGTACTTTCTCGGAAAAACAAAATAGAGAAAGCGCATCAGCAGAAAGCCAACACGGTTTACGACGTAAATCACGCCAAATTTCGACTTTACACAAATCACCCACATATCCAAAGCGGGTCGTAAAGAATTCGGTTCGCAGAAACTAGACATTTAATTAAGCGAAATCCATGTTTGCCAAGCGCATATGGTGCCATTTCAACATTTGAAGGGCTGGGTTCGCTACACGAATTTTAGCAGGCTTATTAAGGTCAAGCTGTCAGTTAACAGTTAATACACAGAGAAGCCGGCTTGGGAACATTTGTTCACTCTCAAGCTAAAAGCTTCGTTTCATCAAAATCAAATATTCCAGAAATATTGAAACACAGGATTATGGTACATCGTCTTCGTAATGGTTCCAGTTTCTTCGGTTGGATTGTTACCAAAGGTTTCGCAATGCTATTTCCCTATAAGAAAATTTAGCTTTAAAGAGTTTTCGCGCAGGAAAACCTCCGCTTCTTCTGGCTGCGCAGGGTCTCGATGCTTGCAATACTTCGATACTTACACCACTAAAATACGCCCTTAAGTAGTGCACTAGCGTAAAATAAAATTACCTTAAATATATTCTCAGTTTATACCTATTTCAAGCAATAAGAACTGCTATGATTACCACTACGAGATCAAGTTGATCTCGGAATCTCGGGATACGGTTCACATGTAAAAATAGACTAATTGACTTACCGTGCCCAGATGATCACTTTCACAGATCCAGATGATGAAGATGACACGAACGAAAGGAGCAGTTAGTGAATTAGAGGAAGAGCCATATAAATTCCACTTATGCTAATGCCATACATCCAAGAGTGACTCAGTTACTATTCCACCCAATAACGTGGCAGAAGAGGGCTGAGGCTGGTCCCGTATTAACTCAATAACAATTGTCAAAAGGGGAATATTGCGCAATTAATTAGCAGTCAAGTGACAGTTAGTCCACAATTAAACTAATTAACTTCTATTTTAATTGAACAGATGATAACAAATAACCGTAAATAACAAAATAACCAATTTATGAAAAGTAAACAACAACAATTCAAATCACACTTAAAATTCACTTAATCACTTCCCGCGTCACAATTTAAAATCTTAAAGCAATAAGTGCTCAGTAGGCGTCCTTTCTATCTTATTGGCATTTTTCTTTTAGTTTTAAACTTTTCTAAAAAATCTTAGAATGGTTTTTAGAACAAAAAAAAAAGCAAAATGCTTAGTTTTTGTGTGCCACTTTCACCAAAACCCTTTCACTCCCATGAAAACGCAGGCAACCACTTTTAAGAAAGTTGAACTAAAAGAAATTTTTCAAAATGTCAACTTGCAAGTGGTTAACGTAGGTAGGGAAATAATGCTAAACACCGTTGTGCGTATTTTTGGTGATTGCTACCGCTTGCCATTATGTTAAGCTATTGTTAAACTACTGGAAGCACTTTTTCTGCACTTCCACGGTCACCTCTAATTGTAAACTGAAGCGAAAGAACCACAGAAGCTATTTCAGGGCTCCTCTTATGAATGCGCAGCGCATGAATGTGGCTGGAACTCCTCCAGGAGCCTGAAACTGGAGAAATGAGTGTCATTGTTTTTTTTCTTTTCTTTTTATAAAATCGAGTACTTTTGAAGATGATCTTTTACATTTCCAAATTTTTAAATGAGTAAAACATTATATAAATAATGATTAACTACTTTTTGGTAATGCAACGAAATTTTATTGAGCCAATTTTCAGTAAATTTATTGAGTGATTCATCAAAAGGATCCATTTTTTGGTTAAGGAGGGCCTCCGGTGGCTCCAGTTTCACCGGAGCCGGAGCCGGAATCACCACAAGATTCAGAGGATGCACACGGTGGTGGTGACGCTGATGACCCACCAGATCCTCCGGTGGCACGTCGCCGTCGTTGTTTTGCAGCAGCTGGTGCTGACCCCGCAGGTAGCTTGCAGATCTGAAACGGCATAAACCGATCAAGCGATTTGCAATTCGCTGATTAGCGCTATAGTAGTGAAAATAGTTACCGTTTTCCCGATACCCTTGACACACTTCATGAGAGCTCCGTAACTCTTGCAGTCATCAGCTTTCTCAAGTTCTAGAAAGCAGAAATCAATGTTTTTTAAATAATTTGAAAAACTTTTGAAACTGAAAGTTAATATTACTTCCTGCATTCTTCACGCATGCGCCAGCGCCTTCGAGGATGGCAGGCACCGCCGTGCCTGGGTACACTGATCTTATGAACGCTTCCAGACCACCATTATTAACCGTTCCGTTTGCCAGCTAAAGCCAAAATATTAGGGTCATAATTTTATTGAGGAAATTTCGGAAATTGTTGGAATTTTACGATTCCGAGGTTCTCCCAGATGCAAACCATGAAGCACTGAAAGTTTTCAAAATTAAACTGTTAGTTTTTTTTTTTTAATTTTGAAAATAAATTAATTTAAAAAAAATAGTAAAAAGTGTCACCTTGTTCTTGAAAAGCTTCTTGCCCTCTTCCTTGTTTGCTGGAGCAGCGATTTTCATCGATGTCAAGCAGGACTGGAACGCTTCGTCAGTCTTTGGTGGGGTTTGAATGTCTTTTCCTTGACATTTATGATCTGCCTTGACTCCTACGGCCTGAAACCATTTTTTGGATTTTAAAAATTTTAAATTAAAAAAAAACTATTTAGGATAAAATTTAAGTAACACTTACCAGTAGAGCCAAACCAAAGACGAGCAGAACGTTCATCACACTTTGCGACGAGTTTACAATTTGTGAAAAATAAACGTTGCAGAATTTCAACTGGAGGGTTAAATGTGATTTAGCTTCGAATCGTAACTTCCAATTTATACTTGTAAACTAATTGGCCTTACAACAATTGCTTAATAATTGAACAATTATATGAATTAACTTCCGATTCACGACTTTTTCTTTCTAAAGTTATGAACAAGTTTTGAAAATCCTTGAATACTTTATAGAGTAGTGCATAAATGCTTGGAAATATTTAAAAAAAAAATTGCAAAACTAGTATCATCCACACTTGATTTTTTTACGTCAATTCAAAGATGCGGAAATGATAAGTTGAAAAAAGCCAATCTCACTTCCTCACAATTTAGCATTTTGTAAAAGCAATAAATTATGCTAACGCTGATTTTGATGCAATACCTAAAAAAATTTCTGAAGCATACGGTTTTCATTTCTATGTAAAGATTTATTTTTTCGAAAAACAAGCAGTTTCTTGAAGTTGAAAATTGAAAGCAGTAAAATTTTAACAGATCATAATTTAAAAAAAAAATGTGGAATGTTTTGCATTAATTAAAATTAAAAACACCAAAAAATAAGGCCATAAATTGCTAAAATTGACAAATTTCAGGTTAATGAGCACAAGATTTAATTTTGTACGTTTGACAACACATTAGGAGGAAGAATGTTCCTAAAATGTCCCCTAAGCCGTGCAGACAAGGAATCACTTTAAAAATTACATAAAAATCGTTCAAAATTCAATTAGCAGAGGATATTTAAATAAAATTAAACTTTAAGTGGAAAGCTACCATAAAATCCAGGGTCAATGCGTATCTTCCACAGAACGTTAAGTAGGAGGTGTGTGCAGTAGAGGAGTATAGTGGCCTAAATGACCTCACAGTTAAATTCAATTAGCACACTTCAATTACTGTTAAATTAAAAATGCTTTGGCAGTACTTTGCAATATTTACCTGGATAAAGCAAGAGGTGACATAGAGCGTGAAGAACATGCCGTAGCAGTGTTTGGAATGATGCGGAATGAACCCCCAGATCAACACCGAGAACAGCGCCTGCATTGGTACGGTAGCTCCTAACAGTATCCAATATGCCGTCGCGTTAATTTCTAGAAACGCAAAACTATAATTTTAGAAAACGCTTCAAGCGGTAGAAAATCCAGAAAAGTTAACATCCAATTTGTTTAATTTTATGTAACTCACTTCCTGGACAAAAAATAACGGTAGGCGGTATGCAAATTTTTCCAGGACTTCCCTCCGGTGACGCTGGAAGTACTCCAGGTTTGCAAGTCCGGAAGTAGTCGCCACTTATGATGGCATAGTGCGTGGCCATGATTGTGCCACCGACACCGGTAATTAGCGGTTGGTAGAGATCCATATTGTCGAACTCTTTGCCGTCGAACTCCAGCAGCATTCCAGCGAAGCTGCAAATCAACCCCTTAAATTATGAACTGCCAAGCATCCTTAGGTAAACTTGCGCTGGATTTAGAATAGTATCTAAATCTAGGTAATAGGTATAGCTAAATAGGTATCTAAATCTAGGCACCTAGGTTAACTTTAGGTTGAATTAGGTTAAGTAGGGTTAACCTAAGGTTATTCTAGGTTAATTTAGGTTCGGTTTAGGTTACCAACTGAGGGTCACCACAAGCAGAATAGGGAACCAGCACGCCCAGAGGGAGGATCGCGTCAGCGGATGCAAGTACGCGACGAAGCTGAGGAGAAGGGCAACAAAGATGAATATCACCGTGACCAACGGTGCTAGCCAAAATAGCTCTACAAAATTTTGACATTTGAAGTGAAATAATTTTTTAAAAATACAAAAATCAATTAACTTTTAACCATAGTGCTCTTGAAAAAGCTTGGCACCGAGGTCAATGAACCCAAGCGTTGAAATGTCGCCAACGCACGCTACAATGGGGACAGCGACATATTTGGGATCGATTTGATACTTGAAGCAGAGGATTGTTGCAATCATTGTAGTTACAGCTAAACGTAAATCAACTTATTAGACATTGAAAACATGGCAGTACATAACGCGTTTTGTGCACAACGTACTTGTGAGGAAGCATGTTATACTCGCCGCAGAGCAGGCTACTGCCAGTATTATCCAAACATCGGAATTTCCTGAACGAGCGTGCATTCCCTCACGAAGCCAAACCAAGAACATTGCAAAGTATCCCGAACATATCGCTGCGAGGACTGCTTGAGCCTGAGTATTGGGACAATTGCAATTTTGGAACAGTTAAGTACTGCCCAGTACAACTACAAAGTATTTACAATTGACACTGCGACGTCCGCAATACAGTAGTTGAGACGCTCGGTCCTGGTGATGTGACCCAAGCTTAGGTGGGCATTGAAGCGGGTCACAGAGGTCAATTCAAGAATAGATTTGATCCCGAGCAGTGGGGTAACCAGAACCGTAAGTTCGCGCCATCTTACAAAGGCCGGAGTCGTCTAACGAGAACCAATCCCAATCGAGTTAAAATTTAGAAACGAAAGGTCAAAGGTCACCTGCCTGCAACGATAGGAGAAAGTACCCCGCAAATATTAGGCTGCACCCTGCAAGGAGCAGGGGTACTGTCGCCTGGATGATCATCCAGTGCCACTTTTTTATTCGACTTGGCTTCAGCTCGAACTCTGTCGACTTTGCATTTGGTAGAGGGGGCCCTTGAAACCTTCCTATGCTCAGTGACCTGAGGTACTTGAACTTGAGCTGGTGCTCTTCATCGAAGGTGACAGAGGTTCCGGAACCAGCGCCATGGAGCACCTGCTGGATCTTGGACTGGACAGGTTCTGGAGAATGGTGCTGGTCCCCTTCCAGGCCTGAAATGCTGGCGGAAGGGAACGCTTGCGTCGACGCTTTGAAAGTAACCCTCGCCTCCTCTCCGTGGGGCTTGACCTCTGACCTGGGCGCTGAAGATTGGAAGAAATCGGTAATCGTCCTTCGTTCAAATTAGTCTAAAACTGATTACCTTCGAGTTCAGGCCCAGATGCGCGTACCCTTTGGGGTACCTGCGCTTGCGCATGCGCATGAACATCCGTTTGACTCTGGATCTCACGTGGTCGCTGATCTTCTAGCGGCTTGAAAAATTTAAAAGCCCACATTATGTAAACCAATCCATTTTTTTTAACAGTTTTCGTGCTATTGGCTAATTTTTCTATTATTTAAAACACGGTAATTATTAGTCAACATTACGCATTGTCACTGGAAATAAGTGGGTTGTTTAATGCGAAAGTAAAAGATTTTTATCAATTTTTTTAAATTGTTTTTATTATGGTTTTTATTAAAATAATCTTATAGTTTTTATTATAGTTTTTATTATAGTCTTTATTAAAATAATCTTATAATTACATTTGTAGAGAGTTGATAGTAGTCAATCAAAAACGGAAAATAAGTTATTTAAATTTTTAAGTCACACAGTCGTAATTCCCATTTTTCTAGAATTGAGCCTTGCATGAAAATTCAATTAAAGAAATAACTTATTCATTAATTTAAAAGAATTTGTATTCCAGTTTAATCAAAGAATCGATTCGAATCAATTATTACATTTAAGGTTGCCTCGGTCGCAAACGGAGGAGGTCTAGATACGCTTGAAACGTAGTGATTTTTCTAAAATCAAAGGA